>CAIGRF010408160.1:9363-21558 GCA_903798235.1 Fraxinus ornus
CTAATCCAGCAGTTATGGAAGCAGTTATTAAACAGATTCGACATGCCCCACGACTTGAAGATAGGTAGTTAAAAGGCAAGAGTAATGGCGACAGTTATGAGGTAACTCCTCCACTACAAATGGGTCGTTGTGAAGAAAGTGGACAAGTTACAAAGTAATTGGGTAGTTCCAAACAGTTTCATCATCCAGCAATCATTAAGGGAATATAAAAGGAAGTGAAGACATAGAAAAAAAGCCCCCCTCCCCGAATAAAAAACTCTCGACCAGAGAATATGTAATTTTCATTTTTTAGTTTAAATTTAAATCATTCTTTCAGTACTCGTGTACTTGCGCCCCTTGGAGGCATTTTGTCTATTTCTACTTGTAAATCTTCACCAGTAAATACATCTCTTTTTGGGACTTTGTCTCGAGAAATTTGTTTTTTACACAATCGTCTGATCATTTTTTAATTGTTGGCGAATTGAAAAACCGCGAAATAGCTATAATTGGGGATATAATTTGTTTCCATTGACAAAAAAAAAAAAAAAAAAAGTAGGCTGAAAAATCAAATCCCACCAAATTGGTGGGAATTGATTTTCCTCAAAACCATTAAATTGGAACAGTGTGAGGCAAAAAAGGAAAATGAATTGTCAAGAAATTTTTTCCAATCAAACATGACTTTTGGTGGAAGATGGAATTTCATGGAAAAATTGCCAAACCAAACATGGCCAAAATAATTTTATAGATATTCAAGTATGGTCAATTTAACAATGGAGTTTATCTCTTGAGATAAACTCTGTTGTCATATAATGACTTAGATATCAGTGTCATCAAGGAAATTTTTTCCATTTTATTTTTAGAGTTATTTCTTGAAGACAATTACTTTGAATGAAGTTTACATTCTATTGATAGATTTTGATTGAAATATGAACCAAATAGAATAATCAAATCAACAAAAAATATCTATTCAAACCAAGATATTCAATTTTCCAAGTATTCATTGGAAATAAATAGTTTCAAGGGTTGATTTTTCTATTGTCAAATTAATTACACACTGAAATATAGAAATTTGTGGACGTGAATTATGGCTGCACCCAATTTTTGACCTGAAAGGAAAAATTAATTAAACTTTAAATACCAACACAAAAATTGCAAAAATAAAAATACGTGATATACTTCATAATGACGTGATTATGTATTTAAGCGCCTTTAGAACCCTTACGACTCATACGAGTATTAATGTTTTGCCTCAAAATTGTGCGGGGAGGGGGACGAAGATGGTCATTTCATCTTTCATAGTATGACATGTCCACAATTTTTATAAGAAGGTATAAACCAAACTTGTGTCAAAATATGGTAAATTTCGATGTCATGTTGAACTCACTCACCGAAAGTTGGTTGACAGACGTCTTGAGATAATTAAAAAAAAATAAAATAAAAATCCTCACTAGACACGAGGTGATTCATAAAGATAAGATCCAAATGAACAATTTTAACCACATATCTAATTCTTAAACGTATTAAATTCTACTCAAATCATATAAAAAAATTTAAAAAAATAAATCAGACGAGGACCAAAAAAAGGAAAAAAAAAAAGGCAAGACTAATGAGTGTCCGTTTGAACGGATCAATTGGAAATTCAAAACTACGTCATAAGTTGGGCTTTACGCGAAATGGAATTTAAACTTACGTATATTTTTGAGCTTTCAACTTCATTGACTGAATATAAAAATCTCAAACAACTAAAATAAATTAATTATTTTTTTAAATATATTTAAACTTGACTCGGCTTTATAGAGATTTTTGTTGCTATTCTCACTTTTTAGTTTTGGCACTTATTTTGTCAAGGTTAAAGATGATTGGTTATTTGAGTCACGAAATCGTATAAAAGTGTTTTCTATCATAGTTATAGTTTCTCTTAACAAAATTCTACGCTTCAAATCACTCATATGCATAACAAAATGAATTCACTTATTTTTGGTAATTAAAAAATCTTATACTTGTTATCTAATGTTTTCCACTAAATATTACCAAACTAACCCTTAATGTGATTGAAGTGTTGAGATGTTTTAACTTGTGTAGCTCGGTCCAATGTGACATATGAAGAACACTCTTTAAGGGATATGTATCAGTCAAAATATGTTAAGTACTAAATTGGATCGATTCTCATTAATGAAAATTGTGGAAACGAAAAGGAATTGTACCAGACAAGAACTGGTGAGTTCTGGTTCAGTTTGATCCGAGTCAGTTCTTTTATGCTTAAAAAATAATTGTAAACTTTAAATTATTATGTAAATTTTCTTATTTCACTTTCATTCTTTCTATTTTAAATAGTAAATATTTGGAACAAAATTACAATTTGATTTAATTTGTAGCTAGGACAAAAACCATACCATAATCGTCCTGCTCTTGATTTTAAGACTAGGAAGACCTCATGCCCCTTAATGTGATAATAATATATTAAAATGCCTAGTAGTTTTACTTCATTCATGCCTTGACTAGGTTTCGGACGATCCAAATTTAAGAAAAGAGTAATAATAATAATAATAATAATAATAGTTTAGTTTGTAAAGCAAAATGTTCTAACAAACTTTGACTTATAAGTTATTGTGTTTACACGTTTAATGTATTCAATTTTAATTTATTGTAACATATTTTAAAAGCTCTTCACCTTTGTGTGATTGACTTTGTTTTGTTTCTACATTCTTCATTGTGGATGGTCCTATCAATAAGTAATTGTTTTATTTAATATGTATTCGAACATGCATGAAAATAAAAATCTACTAAAAGTAAATTTGACTTGTAATGCTTTGACAAAAATGTTGTACAATTAAATCAACACACATAAAATAGGTTTTTATTCCTTTGAACTTTTTGATATCTTTGGAGTTCTTTTCAAACTTATTAGAATGAGTAGCCCAACCTCTATATGATAGATTATTGTTTTCGTATTTTTGTGTTGCGGAATGTGAGGTCCGATAAAGATTCACATTTTTATTTATATAGAAATAAAAAAAAATCATAATAATAAAAAGGAGGCATAAATTGACCTCTAAATGATTACAACATACAAGTTACATGTTTTACCATGCAAAATTACATATGCAATTACAAGGTAAACAATCAAAATTTTATCGATTGCTCCAAGTAGAAGAAACATGAAAAATAAATAAATAAATAATATTAAAGTGTTGCAATTACTAGTTATTTTTTGTGTTCTTCCTATATTTTCGTGTAGGCAAAGGCTCAAGAAGTTGAACCCTTGTTACTAGTCTAGTTTCATCAATTTCCGCTGAAGCTGAGACAATATATCTATGAAACAGTATGAGAGGCTGACGGTGCATGGACGGCGCCACCAGCAAAGTGCTTTTCGTTCAAAGGGCACGGGCCCTTGCTGCCACCGCCCGGAATATAAGTGCACTTAGAGCCACCGGAGGACGGCACATCACCCCTTGGAAGAGAGGCCAACAATGGAACTTCTCTTTTTAGCCATTGGGCCGTACCCAAAGGTCTCATTGCATTTCCTTCTTGAATAAACATCGACGCACACAAAATCGATAAAATTAGAAAAGGTGCAGTTCTCAAGAAAGCCATCGATCAATCTTTCTTGGAATCTTCACTTATCTCGAGCAAGAATATCTGAATTAACGACTTGGGCGAAAAACCTTAAACTTTGAAGCAAGAAAATGTTTGAATGAGAATTAAAAGTAGAGAGGTAGGTGAATATATATATAGGCAGTTTCAACCTGATTTTCAAATGAAAATTAATTCACTAAATTAAAAAAAATGTCATTGACTTGGCCCAGTTGTGAATAGTTTAATTTTGATTTGACTATAGCTTAAAGTTTGAATTAATCTATACATGCAGTCTTCCGTGCATATCACGGACGCGGTAGAGGGTTGAAAAATCATTAAATTAAAGTAAAACGTTTCTTAACAGCTTTGACATTTTGCAAGCACCAAGAAAGGAAAAAACAATGAAACGAAAACTTGGTCTAAAATCTGTTGACTAGGTCCATCGAATATATTTTGTGTAGGTAAAGAAAATTAGGGTTGACGAGAACGGATTATATAGCACAAAAAAAAAAAAAAAAGTAACGAAAAATGTGTGAAACAATATGTTAAGTGAACACGAGTGTCCCACTTAAGTGTAATATGTTTATAGGATGAAACTAACACCATATATTTTTGTGTAGGTAAATAAAATTAGGATTGTCGATGGAGGATTATATAGCACAAAGATGAGAACAAAAACGTGATACGATGTAGTTGAGACGAGATTCCTATTTAAATGTAATACATTTCTAGGACGAAACAAAGATCCCAGTTTGGTGAATTCACTTCAACCAATTTTCACGTAGCGGAATCGATTGGTGTAAATAGAAACATATAGCACGACTCATCTTTTTGGCCTTTTCTTTAAAATACAGGTCTCCGTATGTTGTCGGCCTCTGCAGCTGAGCCTAGCATGGTCAATTGCAGAGATACACAGGCACAAGACGCACATGTCGACCCACAACCTTATTTAGAAAGAAAGAATAAAAACAAATGCAAAAGAATTTGTAATGCCCCCGAAGACCCGATATGGTCTGGTCTACCATGGACATTTCAAAATTTGGGTTTTACGAACACCACAACCGATCTATATCTCTAGTCTTAGGAGGAATAGGGGCAAATTCGACCCAAATTTCCGTTAAAAAAAAAAAGGAGAGAGAGTTGAAAATATAAAATCTCACAAATGCCCCTCATTTGAATTTAGATGAAAAGAGAGAAAAATAGGGGAAAATCGGAAACCGACCTAAATCGACCTTGCGCTATTAACCATCTTTATAATCTTCTACACAGTAATTCAAGGTTAGTTTCTCTTTTAATGTTTTACTAGTGTGGATCGTACGTTTCACGATAACCGTTATAATTTTTGTAATTCCACAATTGAACAATGACAAAAATAACATGAAATTGTTTCAAATAATGAATATTCAGGCATCCTTTAAATTACACCATTTAAATCTCCACTTCTTTTACAAAAATTGATTCCCTTTTATTGACGAATTTCATCCTTTCAAATAGAAACAAGAACAAGCCTTTGAACCTAAAAAAAGAATTTAACTTTCAACTAAAGGTTATCCTTAAAGTGCCCTAAATAAATAAATGAGAAAAATATGAGTATAATAAACAACAGTTTCTCTTATCATTTCCTCTTTTTTTCTATTCTAAATACTAAAAATTTGTTATGTAAAAAGGCTACAATAATAAGACTACAGGATTATAAATAACAAATTTATAAGAAAAAGTATCCCGTTTCCGATTCAGAACAACAAAAATGTTTTATTTTGCTTGCTTAGAAAATGCCATGTCAATTTCATGATTAGGTCTCCTCCAGCAATACTATGAAAGGAATATGGCATAATTATAGTAACCTAAAGTCCCATATTTAGATTGCCAAGTTTAAAATTTAATATAATCTGTTTCAACGAAATGGTCGATCTATAAATAGCTAAATCTCAGTTCCAAGTGTGTCAAAATCCTACAAATGGAAGACTTGACTTCAATTACTACAAAAAATCACAGACTTCCCAAATGCTACTCTACTTGAAAAACCAAATAATGATAGAAAAACTAACAACTTGAATTGTGCTGCAAACATAGATAGTGTATAAGAAGTTTAAAGGAAACTAAGGATGAGGAAACATGGTTCAAAACAAGCAAACTACTTGTCTGTTTCAGTAATTAACTTCTTAGGCACATATATATAGAATAAGTTGGTCCATTATACCGCACCCTTGTTTCTTGAAGCGGGTTACCAACCATAACCAAGGGTGGGCAGAGCTATGAGAACACAAATGATAACTGATAACCAAGCCACAGAAACAATTGCAATACGAATTTTGAAACCTTCTAATTTCCACGCTGCAAAAATGCTTCACAAAGGTTTTCATTGTGCAAATTTTAAAAATCTACAAATGAGAATTTAAGCAAGTCGTACAACTTAGAAGCTGAGATTTAAAAATGCAGTAATTTAACTGTAGTGGTTATGCTTCTTTGCGATTAGAGGTTTACACAAGAAGCATAGCATGTTTGGCAAAGATTCAAAGTTAAATAGTAAACAAGTTCTTTTGATATAAGTAATCTTGTTTATCAAATGACTTTTTCACAAAGAAAAAAATGTAGAATGGTGAAAAAAATTTGGTTACCCACATCATAAATTTAAACTTTGAACAAGGTCAAAACAGTGAAGAAAACAGCATGAATGGAGAAAGATACATCATTGGCAGCCATAGGTATCACTAATTATTCGAACAAAGTAACAAAAAAAGGAATGAAACTTGGAACCAAGCTGATGAAAATCGAAATAGCTATTAGTTGTTCCTTGATAAAATTTCCTTCAATCAACAGTAGAACTCAACAAGTCCAGCCCTGAACTATAATTTTCTATTCAATAGAAACAGATAAAGATCGAAGGAAACGAAAAGAGGGCGGCTTTGACATGGAGAATGAATGACGACGCAATAGTAACTCGAAAAGGTAGAGAATAAAGACAGAATTCAGTCATACATTACTTCACTTTATTTACAAAATACGAAGATAGTCATCTCAATTCATGACATAAATCTAGCATCAAAAACTGAGCTGAAATTCATCACATGTACCAATACTTTTATATGGTACCATACATGAAAGTTCATTAGCCAAATTGAGTTCCAAGAAGAAATATTTTCTTCTTTAAAAAGTTTGCTGCTACTTTAATTAACAAATGATTTCTGTCTTCAACAAAAAATCAAAACCAACTTGATTTCTAATTTGAATTGCTGGAAGTCTGGCACATTTAGTTTCGGGTTGGATCCACAATGATGCCAAGGGGATCTCCAATAATTTCTTCAACACTAGGTTTGCTGGATGCTATCATCTTTTGTTTCTTTAGTTGCTCATTGCTTTCTTTTTCAAACACCAAGTTTCTTCGAGCATTAGGTACATTGGTGTGAAGTGAGACATTCTTCATCTTTGGTTCATATGGAGACATCATTGGAGATCCCTTTGTAGGCCCACAATTGTTATCGAGAATGTATACGACATCGAACCTTGGTTGGTTCGTTTTGGGATCCAAAGTTCCATATTTTATAAATGAAATGATCTTCACTTACATAATTCAAATCACGAGCATTGATGACATGTTCTGACTGTATGAAAATTAATGAAGATACTATCAATATATTTAAGTAGGAAATATTAGCAAATGTAATGGATCATGAGGAATACTTTATCGTTATACAATTCTTCATCACAGTTTCAGCTGACAGTTTCAGGAATTTCTCAGCCAATTCACCAAATAATGATGCAGAAATAGATCCTGTATTATCTGCAATATGAACATGGCATCTTGCTCTAGGAAGGAAAAAAAACAAAATAAGTATAGTTACATTATATGCATAATTATTATTTTGGGTAGATAGTATTAGAATATGAGTTATTACCTTGGAATTGCTCTTGCATGCATGTATTTGCAATAATTGTAAAAATACATTTCATTGAACTGAGCAAATGACATCCAACCACAAGTGTCACAAGCCATATACCAAAGTGATTGAGGTCCTGCCTTCAATTCTAATTGACCTTTTATCCAGAATGGTTTGCACTGCAATACGTAGAACGAATGTTAGATTTGTTTTCGAATGTAAATAACTATGTGGTAGATAATGAAAGAAATTTTAAAGAAAATAAGTAATGGTTTTACTTTTACTTGTAGTATTTAATATACCATCAATAAGTATTCTGAAATATCTTTGATGTTGATGATTTTGTTCTTTAGAGATGTAAAATACTGGACGTATTTGGCAAATTATACGTCTTTTGAGCGATCATTTCTTTCAGTATGTCTTTGTTTCTTTGAATCCTTGTATAGTATCAAAATGAAGTTAATATAAAGGAAAAATGCAAAATAATACAAGAATGAAGTTAGTTTTTTAGTGGAAAACAGTGTATGGAAAATGCATGAAGAGTGAACTGACCATTCTTTTATTTCAGCAAGTTTTTCAAACTTAGGATTAATGAGGATCGAACTGTTTGCTTTAGCCGATAATGACATCCCTGTTAAGAAGGACGCAAGCATATAATGAAGTTTTTTCATAAGGCAGTCATTGATTTCAATGCCTTCATGGTCGATAAAGTTGTCTCATATAGTTAGTTGCTTGTTATTTTGCACATGGAGATGTCAAATTTCAGATTAATTAGCATAGTAGATAAACTATTGTTTTGTGCGTGAAAATTTATATTTATCTATACATAACTTTTGTTCACAATGACAATGACAATGTCTTGGACAGTTGTATCCGCATTCTTGTTGCTTCAAATCTCTCGTTTTGGCCTAACATCAACAACAATGCCAACGAATGTTGCACAAGGAATTTGAAAATGTTTTGTGCAGAAAATAGTAGTTTGAAAATATAATGTATAGCAAAATTTTGAAAAATGACTAAACTCATAGTAAGTATTACCTATTTCAACATCATCATCTATATAGTTTTGAAGTTCATCAAATGGTGTAAACTGAAAGCATGACTCTACAAGAGGGTTGTGGTCTTTATTTGATTCTTCAATTTGAGTTGAACTACTGATTGTCCATTGTGTATATTCACAAGTTGATTTGAAGCGTTCATATGTATTTTTGACATATATGTTCGAAATCAAGTATGTCTTTGATGGCACTAAGGTGTTTTCAAGAGCTTTGCGGGTAATAATATATGTGTACATATATAGATATAGGACATGCATATATGTGCATAGATAAGGTGTCAGAGTAGGTAGATAGACATGGGAGTGGTGTGGTGAATATGAAATCCAGACTAACTACATACTGCACACAGACCATATTGTCCTTTTTTCAACAGTAAATAAAGTACATTGTGATCATTTATATATTTACTTTTACAATACATAATCAGAATGCCTGTAATGTTACAGAAAAAACCGATTCTTCTATACTTGTATTTTCAGTCCTCATAATATTAAACATGGGTTGAAAGTTTCAAACACATAAAAGTACCCCTAAATAAGATGAAAACATTACTTGCAAGCAGCTAATATGGTAAGTAAACAATATTCCCATTAAACTCCCTTCCTATTCCCTTTTTATGATATGAGAAAATGAAATGAAATAATTTTCACCAGAGCGACTGATATGAAAACCCCATACACCCCATATAACAAGCTAACAGTAGCCATATTTTCAAAAAAACATAAAGTAAAAATAAACAATAATAGAAATTTGATTGAATTAATAACAAGATATCACTTAAAAAAGAGAGTAAATTGAACGTACATGACCAAGAAGAGCAGGACCATAATCATGATCTTCATCCAATACAATCTTGAAAGCATTAAATACTTATTCAACTCACGTATGTACTGACAGCGTAAACTAACACTTAAACTTTACAAAGAAATAAAACAACAATAGAAAAGTTTAGCATCTTGAGTCATTTTACACATCACATGGCAATCCTCTCATAAGATAAGATCTCGTTTTAAACCACAATCATAAATTTGCTGAATTTCAACTAAGGAAATTACTTAAATGCACAAGCACACATGCAAATCATTTTTTTTCCTATTCTTTCCTCAAAATAAATGCTTCGTTATTCCTCTTTTAGTCAGTCCTTACAGACTTCGCCGAGGGATGCTGACATTAACTTTCAAACATGGAAATTATATATGAGCTTCACGTAAAAGACATTCACAGAAACAAAGTATTGAGAAGCCGATAAAAGTGAAAAAATAATGCACATTGTAGCAAGTGATGCTAATGGTAATGGAAGCAGAAAGTCAATGGTCACTGAGATTACCAGTGGCTGTGGGGGTGGAATAAAGGTCAGAGTACATGTTATACCATGATTTTCGAAACTCGTCTTCAATAAGAGACATAGCCACATCATCCAGAAATGATGAAACATACACCAATGATGAGACAAAAAATTAGCAACAAAAGAACAGTTGATGATGAAATTAGAATAAACAAAAAATAGGCCCTTGCTAAAAATGTAAAAATGCCTCATAATCAATTTGTGCACAAAAGTATATATTAAATTATTACAAGATTAATAGGAGTGTGCATAGATTTTGAATCTCAATCATCTCTATGATCTATAACAATCACCAGAGATGGATACCACAAGGATCCACGGAGGTCAACCATCCTAGTATTTAAAGATATGAAGATGATACTTGAGCATCATGGCCTCCACCATATATAACAACAAACTATGCAAAAATGGATCCTATCATATATGTTTGCTAAAATCTATGCATTTGGTTTCTGCACTAATATGAACACATATTTTTGCCAAATCTGGATCGCCATAACTCTATAGACTATACTTGGCATGTCATCAATGTTTTTGATAAACTTTGACTTGTTGCCTCCATTTGAAGTAATATTTTTTGCGATACTTCTGGCATGCTAGTTATTTTGGGAATATCCTACAACACCCATAAAAAGAAGAAACCAAGATAAAATTTACCTTTGAAAGATAAAATACCCAGCTTTAAATATTGGACGAGCAAATTGTTCTGCATTCTTACTCAATGCAAGTCTTTGCTGTAAAATTTGGTGCTAGAGAATACCAAGATCCCAAATTCAAATTTACATAATTTTTGTCAAATCCGGGGAGAAATTATCATTTCTTATATTACATCATGAAAATATTATAATAATCCTATATATTGGTAAATTATTCATAAGACCTGCATATAAATAGTAGGAATAAGTTATGGGCTAAACAAAACTTCTCAAGTACATGAACACAATCTAAAGCTAAGCTCAAACACCAACCTATGAGACAATGACAAATAAGGTTTAGAACAAATAAATATTGAATTAATTGATTAATACAGCAGTACCTGACCAATCATGTTGTGCTTATGAACCTTTTCTTTATCGACAATCTTGATGGCCACACTTACAAACCACTTGATGCCCATCAATAGTCTTCATGGGTTCAGCCAATGAAGCTTTTGCATCTTCTCTACTTGTATAAACAAAAAAGGTAGAACCTTTTGGTTTCTCAGTCTTCTTATCGAATCTTAGAACTAACATTTGGGTAATTTAGAGGTAACTTTTGCTATGATAAACTATATAAACAAATGAAGGATGAGAAAGCTCTTTTTCCCCATAAATAAAAAGCCAATAGGTCTTTTTAATCGTATGGTGCATATGATTGAGAGGAAGCCACAGACAGAAATAAATATATACTATTGTCAAAATTGGATCCATGTTTAGATACTAAACCTTTGGTTCCCTTTAAACAAATTCATGTGTGCTAAATGAAGAAATTTTCATGACATAAACTTTGGTTCCCTTTAAACAAAATCATGTGTGCTAAATGAAGAAATTTTCATGACATAACAAGTAGATGTATAAATGTAAGAAGATAATATACATTATTGTTCATATAGAAGAAACTGTAGATAGAACTTCTTTATATACAACATTCATTATACATGTGTAATGCATTTTTTTTTTTCATTTGGTTTCATAATAACTTTAATACATTTACTACTTTTTGCTCTTAATAATGCGATGTATAGTTGTCCATGTGAAAATACAAGTTCAGGTAAATATAATCCAACAAAATCAAGAGTTTGATCTTGAGCTTTATTTATAGTCATAGTAAAGCATACACGAACTATGAATTGAGTTCTTTTGAATCGAATTGGACTCATATCATTTTCAAAAGACAAAAATGGAATAGGGGGTAGAAATACTTTTTTGTTTGTCCAATAGCAATTTTAGCATCAATTATGTTCAGATCAAATCTTTTACAAATAAGCCTAGTTCCATTGCACAAACCTTCAGATGGATTTATGTTCCTCAATAAAGTAATAGAGCAATCTTTTTTTAAAATTAATTCATGTGGTGGAACACTATTAGGAGTTAATTTATTGTAAAAATCCTCGTCAAATGATTGTGCATTAATATTTATTGGTTCATCAAAAATATAGTATTTAATAGTATCATATGAAAATGATTTTTCATTTGTGTGGGTTGAATCCCCCACATGAATGAAAATTAATGCAAATGACTATGCAGACACTAGTAGAGAGAGGGCGGAAAAACACTGCATCCGAGAAGGAAGTTTTTGGCCTTGAACCTCCCTTAGTGAAATACTATCGGACATACTGGCTAATTGGTGAACCTGATGCCTTGAACCACTCAACCGTTGG
>CAIGRF010408223.1:0-16639 GCA_903798235.1 Fraxinus ornus
TAGTATAGAAAATATACAAACTATCTATTTTGATTTCATTATACTTCGAATTTAATAGTTGTCATTGAGCTAAAAATTAGACCTTATTCCTCGTGGGAACGATACTCTTAACTCACAAATCTTATTAGTTGTACAACGATCTCGTACGCTTGCGGGTTTCACGCGAACAAATACCATGGGCTATAAGCTGGATATTTTAGGACATCTAGTTCAAATTGGTCACTTATGCCTCTTGCAAGAGAAAAAACCAAGGAGAAAGCAAAAACCAATTTTGCCACTATGAAAGGGACATGTCTAGTGCATGTGAAAATTGTAGAGACATGCCACTTGCATGAAGCAAATTCCAACTTGGCTTTCTCATGGTCTTAGGAGGTTTAAGGCAACTTGCATCCAATGAGAACCCTTGGATGAAGATTGATCTTGACCCTTGATTCCAAGACACTTACTAGGATTTTGCCTATAAATGAAGATGTAGTCTCTTTGTAAAATAATCATGGGAATTCATGTAATTCATATAATTCATGGGATTAAAGCTATTTCTATAAAGAGAGAGTTTTCCCAACATTACTTGTTTCTATATTTTTCTTACTTCAAATTCTCTACTCAAAATTGTAGTAATTTAGCTTACTCGGTTAGATTATTCGTGTGTGTTGAAAGACTGACTTAAAGTTTTCTCATGAGGGACGGGAATTGGGAACGTTAAGGCCGTATGGTGTCTAGTTGTTTTAGTGTAAGAAAACTAGTACCGTAACAGGTGGTACCAGAGCCTTGTTCGTAGGCTATTATCATGGCAGATTCACAACAAACTGTTGAGATTAAGGAAATGGGTCGTGGTGTTGCCCCAATTGAAGCAAAGAAGATGCGAAGCAAGAGTAAGACTCGGGAAGCAAGTGCCATAGAGGGTAAACTTGATCCAATCATCGCAAATATAGGTGAATGGGTTGAATCTCATGAATCATTGTCCAAGGATTCCAAAAATGGGAGCATTGATGTTCAAATATTCGACAAGCGTGGGGACGCTATGATCGATGGAGTCGTCCATCCGAGGAACCAAAACAGTGGTGCTAGGGGTAAAGGTTGGTGTCAAACGTGGCATGTAAGAGGTTGCAACGGAAAGAGGTGCATGGGGCACTATGGACACCCGTCCATCGAGGGGATGGTGCCTCAAGAAGAAAAACATTTCAACCTATTGATGGGGAGGACAATGCAAGGTATGAGTCGCATGAAGATATGCCGAACACGTTTCGCTATGAGGACGTTAGCAGAATAGGTGGGGGAGAGTGTGACGCATCGTAAGGTGATGACTTAAGATCTAGCATGGCACGAGGATGTCATGACACTAAGTGGGAAAATGAAGTAGACCTATGGTTAATTCGGTCTAAGCTTCAGAGGTATACGACGACGTCGGTGTCACCTAATTTGGTGGGGAGATGACTGATGTCCATGGTAGCAGGTTCGTGTCCATGTCGTGTCTAGAAAATTCGGGTGTGCAGGCAGGCACTGCGACACAGACAGCAACGCAGGCAGAAATCGCATGCAGATTGCAAGCAGCACCCAGGACGTAGCTAGAACATGGCCAGACACAAACTGCAGTCATGGTTAGGGCTGTCCGTGGGTCGGTTCGGTTCGGTTCTGCTCGGTTCCAAAATTTTCGGGTATTTAATAAATGGCCCCGTCGGGTCCAAATATAATTATGGAACCGTTCGGGTTCGGTTCCGTTCGGGTCGGTTCGGTTCCGTTCGGTTCCATGCCATAATTAAATTTTTTAAAATTTACAGCAACACTACATAAATATAAATAATAACATTTCATTCGTAACTTTACAAATTAACGTAGCTCAATTCAAAAATATATAAATAACTAGCTGTCGAATAACATTAATTCAATGCATACAAATACCAAAAAGTAAATATTAATATTAAAATATCGGTGATCCATATTAAAAAATTGAGGCTCAAGGCTTAAAATTATGAAATTATCTGATTTAATTAATTAATTTGTTAATTTATTTAGAAAAAAATAAAATAATTTAATTAATTCAATAAATAAAATAAAAAATTTATTTAGTTTCGGTTCTCATTCGGTTCTTCGGTTCTTGGTCTAGACCCAAGACCCGACCCATACCCATCGGTTCTCGATTCGGGTACCCGTTCGGGTATTTAATTTGTGAAGAACCGCTNGGTTCGGGACTTTTGGACACCCTAGTCATGGTAGGACACAGGCAGCACAACAACACACAGTTTGCAGGCTGCATGACATGAAATGACATAGGCAGATTTCCTAGCACAGCAAAGTGATTTTCTAGGGAGAATACCATGGGCTGTAAGCTGGATATTTTGGGACATCTAGTTCAAGTTGGTCACTTATGCCTTTTGCAAGAGAAAAAGTCAAGGAGGAAGCAAAAGCCAATTTTGCCACTATGAAAGGGACATGTCTAGTGCATGTGAGAATTGTAGAGACATGCCACTTGCATGAAACAAATTTCAACTTGGCTTCCTCATGGTCTTAGGAGGTTTAAGGCCACTTGCATCCAATGAGTACCTTTGGATGAAGATTGATCTAGACCCTTGATTCCAAGACACTTACTAGGATTTTGCCTATAAATAGAGATGTAGTCTCTTTGTAAATTAATTCATGGGAATTCATGCAATTCATGTAATTCTTGTAATCCATAGAATTCATGGGATTAAAGTAATTTCTATAAAGAGAGAGTTTTTCCCAACATTACTTGCTTCTATATTTTTCTTATTTCAAATCTTCTACTCAAAGTTGTAGTAATTTAGCCTACTCAGTTAGATTATTCGTGTGTGTTGAAAGACTGACTTAAAGTTTTCTCGTAAGGGACGGGAATTGGGAACGTTAAGGTCACACGGTGTCTAGTTGTTCTAGTGTAATTTTTGTGCATCGGGTCAGTATCTAATTGCATTAGGAATTAGCATGGTTGTGAGGATGCCTAGGAAGAAAACTGAAATGGACTTGGTCAGCGAGGATGCCCAGTTTGAAGAATGGGTTAGAAGAGGTTCTTGGGCATCCTCACATCCTTAAATTTGTTGACCTGATAAATTTCTTGAATCCATTCTCTCTAATAGAGCAATGGGTTATTTACAAGTAAAGTGGACTGGTCCAGTTTGACAAATTTCCAAATCATGACGGGGAAGAAGTTTGAAATGGATTTGGTGGTTTGGGCTTGGGTCACGATTCTAGGCTTGGGGATTCCCTCATTCATGGTTTCATATTTTGCCCCAAAGTTGAAGTGGTTTTGATTTCACAAATACAAACACGATTTTGAATTTAACGGTTAAGTTGTATTTGGTTGAGCTGGCTACGGAGGTTTTCCGTCTTCCGTGTAGACATAACCATAGACGGAATCTATCATATGAGTGATGGAATATAAAGGACCTAAATTTAACGGCCGCTGATAGGCTTTATAAATTTGGATGAGTAAATCGTGAGAAAGTGTAAAGTTAAGTGCATGTTCAAACATTTAACTTGAAAAACTAGGAAGATAATAATGTTGCACTAAGAAAATCTCATTTCCCAAGCCAAATCTTCAAAACCCTAGTTTTTCTATATTTTACCTCGATTTTCTCTTCTTATTCTCTCTAATTTTCTACGGTGTCTTCAAAATCGCACATCCAAGAGGAGTCAAACGGGTTAAGAAAAGTTAAAAAAAAAAAAAAAAAACCCAACAGTAGACCAAATCACGGTCCTAGTAAGCAAACTGCGATGAACGACGACAAATAGAGACCCCAAACTTTCCAGATTGTGCCAATTGGTCCCCACTTCCAAATCTCTGTATGAGTTTGGTCTTTTTCCAAGTTTTCTTTGGTTTTGATCTTTTTCCCCCCTTCTAATCTTCAATTTTGACGCTGCAACTTTCAGAAGCTTCCATATTCGTCCCCTAACCTCCACAATCATACAAAATTGGCCTGTCTTTTAGTTCTGAAATTATGTAGTTTAGTCATCAAACTTTTGTTAAGTTGAATGTCACTCTTGAAGCTTGTAATTTTCTTCTGATTTCTTTCTTAATACTTCTTATCATCCCTTTTTGCTCCAATTGCATTCAAGTTTGGGTTGTACCAACAACTAACATAATTACATTAATGAATTGGGTAAAAATTCACTCAAATAACAATTACTTATCAAGGTCATTAGCATGAATAAGCGTGTAAAATACCTTATCACCTCCCATGTGGAGATAGAAAAGGATTCAAACGTCATGAATTGTAAGGAAATGAATTGGTAGAATCATTTGTCAACCAAAATTTGGACGTGTACATGGCCAATATTTTCTAAATATTCAATTTGAGTTTCTTCTTTGTTTTGGGCACGTGATTTGAGGCTTTTACAAGAAAAAAATTACAAGTCTAGCATTATGATCGTCTTGTTCTCTTTTTAAATTGTTTAAAGAGTAAAAATTGGTGCGTACGATAAAGTTTAGAATATCATTTTTCCAAAAATATTTAGGGTTTGACGGTCCGTAAATTTTTAGTTTTATTTTTAGCAACTGGAGGCAATTTTCAGCAACTGGCCTAAAAGAGAGCAAAAATTCGATATTTAGGCCATCTCCAACGCTGTACCAAATTTTGCACCATTTTGCACCAAATCTTGCACCAAACTTTGCACCAAACTAAAATTCAATTTCAACCATTACACCAAATCTTACACCAAACGAACATTATTTAATCATTTTCTTCTATTTTTTTCTTTTTAGTAATTTATTTATTCGAAATATTAATTATTTATTCATTTTATAAATATATAAATTACTAAATAAATAATTATGCGAAATTAAGGAAAATATTAAATTCATTAAATAAATATATTATTAAAACAAGGTACAATTAAAACATATTAAATTACTAAATACGAAGTCGATATATCATTGCAATTTTTTATGTTAACTATAAATAATCATTTTAGTTATATTTTAAATTTTTTTTATTCTTATTTTAATTAATATTAATAATTATTATTTTTAACAATTCAAATTTAATTTCAATGCAAATAATAATACTAATAATATCATTTATAATAATAATAATAATAATATTGAAAATTATATAACTAAAATGACACAAATACCCTCTAATCAAATTTTTGGAAAAGTAATTGAAGGGCAAAAGTGACTTTGCACCATTTGGAAAATTAGTGCAAAAGATGGTACTATATTAGAGGCCCTTTGCACCAAAATTTGGTACATTTTGATGCAAAGAGTAGTGCATTGGAGAAGGCCTTAGTACACCAATTTAAAGCATGGATTTCATTAAATACAAACCTGAAAGCTATAACAATGTCTCCTAGAAACAAAAAATACCAACCTAAAACTAAAGAGCACGTAGATACCATTATGACAAAATCAAATAAAGTTTTCGCAGCAACACGCGGATAAAACAAATTATTAATAAAGAAAACAAGAAAAGAAAGAAATGTTCATAGCTCTGCATGTATGGAGACCGTGATGAGCGAGGTTGACGATCGTATTTCGTTTTTTCCCTCAGTCGCAGCAAGGAAAAGTCTGAATCTCTACTCTTTGTTTCAGTTGGTTGGACTAGATTTGAATCAAGATTGCTCGTCCCAACTGAATTATGTGTCGGACCAAATGATCCTTCCAAGGTTGTGTCACTAGTGGTTGTCTTTCTGCATTGTGGCAGCATATATACATCATAACTTTCTATCTTCGAAGTTTCCTCCGGCACTCTCATCTCACCTAAATCCTGCAACACTTTTTCATCGCCCTCATAATTTCCTAGCGACTTTTTCATTGACTTACTTCGAGATGCGATAACAAGATGATAAAGAGTTACTCTTAACGAAATATGCAAGGATATTATGAAGTGATAAGAATAATTGTAAAGAAGTATGAAAGGATATAAAGTAAATTATTTCACAAACACATTTCAAAGTTCCAATTCCTTACACTCTATTTTTCAAATAAACATTTTCTTGCTATATTCTTATTTAAAATCTCAAATACGCCTCTACAACACCTCACTCTTGCTAACTTCGAATTTTTTTTTTAAAAAAAAAAATCCATAAACCCTAAAAGAAATAATTTCACATATTTACCTTTCCAAATTAAAGGAAGAATTTAAGAAATTGAGAACCTAACCTTGCAAAATGGAACCTACATCTTCCATTTTTTATTTTTTATTTCTTTTTCTCTTCCTATTTTCCTTTCTTCTCCTCCTCTGCTGTCTCTGTTTGTTCTCCCAAAGAAATGAGAAAAATGAGTGGATATGTTTAAACTTAAATGGATAACTATTGTAAAATTGTTAGTAAAGTCCCCAATCTTCTTACAATATCACCTTTAGTCCCTTCATTTCCAATAATATCAAATAAATCCCTAGATTCCTTTATATATTTCTAGCCCTTCAAGTATTAGCGATTACCAATTAAACCCCATAAAAATCATTTCTTCAACTTAATCCTTATTTGGCTTTGACTTTGACACTTGAATAATTTGACTTTGACTAAATAATTTCTTTACTTTGAGTATAAATGAATGAGGTGTATCACTTGAGCTGGGCCGACTCGAGCTTTTTTTAGGCCAAACAATAGTCGCCCAAGTCGAGTCAAATTGACTATCCTAAATAGACCTAGATGCCAATATTTTTAACCTCTTAAAATGATAATTGACCATTTCACACGTTGCACAAGGATATATACAATTAATATCTCAGTGTCCAATATATAAATTTTTCTTTGTATTATTTTTAGGGGTGGGCATCAAAACCACAACCCGTTAAACCGACTCGGTCCAACCCGAAACGGGTCGGGTCGGTTCGGTTTAGAGAATACATATGGGTCGGGTCGGGCAAAAATAAAATTAAATAGAAACGGGTCGGGTCGGGTCGGGTCGGTTTGTACTAAACCGACCCGCCCACAATTATTAAACCCACATACTCCAACAACAGCAGAAACTCTTTCAATCTCCTCTATGCAAATCTTCTTTGCAATACTACTCCTAATTCTGCAAATTTATGAAAAATATGTGATCTGCAAATTTTTACATGATTTGGTGGTGGTGTTATTGATTTGGGGTTTTTGTGGGGTTTTGGTTTTTCTTGGGACGGTGGTGGTGGTAGGGGAGAAGCGGTGGCGCTTCTAATTGGGACGGTGGGATGGGTTGGTAGGAGTGGTCAANAGAAGCTGTGGCTCTTCTAATTGGGACGGTGGGATGGGTTGGGAGGAGTGGTCAAAGTTGGATGCAGGTTCTTTTCCATTTTGTTTCTTCCATTTGCAGATCATGTCTAATGTTCCCCAACTGGTTGATATATTTGCCCAAGTTGCTGCATCACCGTCCGGGTTGGTAGGAGTGGTCAAAGTTGGATGCGAGTTCTTTTCCATTTTGTTTCTTCCATTTGCAGATCATGTCTAATGTTCCCCAGCTGGTTGATATATTTGCCCAAGTTGCTGCATCACCAGAAAGAAACACCTGAAGTCAAGACGCAGATAGGCAGGGCATTCTCTCATTTGATATCAGCTTGAGTCGATTTGCTGCAGACTTCCCATGGACCACAGGCACCGATTCAAACACCATTTGTGGTGGTTGTCTAGTGGAGAAGGGTCAGGGGCGGCAGAGATGGATTAGGTTTTCAATATAATCTGGAATGCTTAGCCTGTGAAAATGAAATCAAATAAAAAAAGGGGACCCGACCCGACCTGACCCGGCGGGTTAGTTCGGGTCGGTTTAGAATAAATCTCGGGTCGGGTCGGTTTAAGAAAAGCCAAAAATCGATTTTTATCGGGTCGGGTCGTTTTGGGTCAAAACCCGACCCGACCCGTCAATTGCCCACCCTAATTATTTTCTTTCTATTTGTTTTAAGTATTCAGTCACTTGTCTACCCATTTACCATTATAGTTGTCTACTTAATAAGATGTTTGAAAACTCACCCTAAATCCTTCCCCCGCTTTCAAAGAAAGTCTCTCTTTATCCCCTATTTGTCTACTATTAAAAAAAAAATTTATTCTTTTTTGTTTTCTCCTCAAACTCATTTTCAATTACACATTCATACAATAAAATATTTTGCACACAAATTCCAAAAATTTTCATTTTTTTTAACCGCACATTCTTAAAAATATCACTATTCCAAAATTCATTTTTCCTAGAAAAAAAAATCATTAAAATGGTTGTCAAACAACTGGACAACGAGGCATCACTGCCTCCAGCAGGTCATGGGATAGGCACGCTAATTCAATTATAATACATAGAACTTCATGAATCAAGTCAGTCGTGCAAACCTTAACGGCGATCATATTCTTGTTGTCAGTTAAATTTTATCGACCATTTATTTGACCATAAAAATTCTTTGCCGTCGAAGAATTAGACTATTATGTTATCTCCAGCTCTAGCCGTTATTGTTGACTTTTATTAGACGAGTGGGACCCAATAACGACCATATTTTCAATTTTAGTTGTTACCAAACAAGCTCTTAATTTACTATGATAATTTGGCGCGCACTCACTCTCGAGCCAACTCGTGCAACACTAGTAGTTTGTACAAGAAATTCACTGTTTGGCTCCCCAATGGGCCGAGCCACTCGCTTAATAAAAAAAGGTTGAATCCCAACCTTGAGGGCCCCCCACCGACCCTGCCCTGGACCATCGTGGAGGAGGTAAATCGCGGGATGTGCCTCCCAGGAGCCAGGGTGGAGAGCTTATGGATAGGCCGGGCTATTAACCATATGGTAACTCCTGCTTGCAACAAAGTCAATTCCACCTTGCGGGGAATCGAACTCTGCACACTACCGCGCTAAGTCCTAACCGCCCTCCCATTTGCCACTGGGAGATTTGCCCTAGGGGCGAGCCACTCGCTTAATATCCCTACCAACCTTTGTATCAAGCATGATTTTTAAAGTGAATTATTTAGGGTGTGTTTGAGTCCCAATTTAGGAAAAAATAGATTTAGCAATAGTGAATTTTTGAAAAATGTATAATTAAATATTAAGATCCTGTTTGATGCACATTATTGAGTGGAGAATGCATTTTAAATAGTGATTTAATGGAAAATATGTGGTTAAAAAATAAAGATTTTTTTTTGAATTTATGTGTAATTTTATTTATTGTAGAATGTGTGATTGTAATTGAGTTTTGAAAAAATGAATTTTTTTAAGAATGTGGATCAAACATGATGTAAATAGCAGGAAAACATTACGCGTTTAGGTAAGAAAATAATTTATTGAGAAAATATGTGGCTGGAAAAAGAGTAGAAGAAAATTAGTTTTTAAAGAATGGAATTCAAACAGGGGTTATTAAAACAAGGCATGAAAACTTACATACTTGCCGATGACCGAAAGAAACTTTAAACTTCGCTCCAGCGGCCACTGGGAAAGCTTTTGCCCTTCCCGTTTTGATTTTCGTAAAACATAAATCCGCACATAGTGCCTTCGGACTGTCTTTTATTTGAATACTCTAAGAATTCAATCCGATGGCCTCTCTCTCTGTTCCCGTGGCGTGGAAATTGCTTAACATCAGTAATGAAAAGAACGATGACATAAACAATGTTTGTATGATTTTGGCTCTGTTGCGTGTCTTGCACTGCACTTAAAAACGATGGATGGGACACTGAATTCAAATAATTGATAGTTTTTTATTCATTTTGAAAAAGAAGGCAATTACTGCTTACCTAATGGCGGAATTTTATTTTATTTTATTTTTTTATTTCCAGGAAATTTTGAATGGGTAATTAACTGGATCTCATCTTGGCAATTGTTGTCAAGTCCATAAAGTGGACAATGCATTGTTTATAGAAATCCTTTATTTTTAGTATTTCTCGTCACTATCGAAGGAGGTATTTTACATATACAAGCACCCTAGAAATATGTTATGCCATAGTATTCGATTTTTTCCTTGCGTTTTAAGTACGCTCTCGATAATTGTCAAACATGTCAAGAGCTTGCAATAAACACAAATTGTTTAAAACCAGCTATGAATTTCAGTGGCTTAAAATCAAGACTGTTTGTTTATTCAGAACTTCACTTTTAGTGTTCCATCTCTTAAAATCAAAAACTTCTTGTAAAGATCATGGCTCTCTCACATCTTATTTTACTATTTCTTTCGTAGAGGAAGTCAGTCGTGAATCTTGATCTAATTGCGTGATCAAGTTCAAAGTTTTAGATAAAAGATTAACATATTCATACAAAGAAATGGGGTTTTTTTTGGGGGTATTTTTAAAATATAATAATAATCATTTCATTAAAAGTTTAAATTTTAGGGCCACATCTATTTATTTAAATCTTGCAGTCAACATGACATTTCAAGTATTTTTTTTTTTATTAAGAATTTAACATATTGACAATTTTCATATACGGGGGACATCGAGAAGGTGAGATTTGAGTTTAGTTCATTTTTCTTGGCTTTGAGACCACGTTAATCATTTTCATTTAATAAATTTAAGCTATTGAAGAGGGTCATGTGCATTTATCTTAATTTTATCTTCAAAAGGAGGATACTTGAAAACTACGATAAGTTTCTCTGAAGATTGAGCAACATCCAAAAAATAATGTAATTGGTCCACTTTGAATTTTTTCTTGTTTCGTTATAAATTACAACTTAATTAATCAGTCCTTGTTTGAGTCCCATTTTTCTAAAAATTCATTTTCAATCATACATTTTTCAATGAAATAATATTACTCGCAAATTCAAAATTTTTCTTTAATTTTTAACCATAAATTCTCCACGATCTATTATTTCAAAATACACCATTTCCCTAAAATGGGGCTCAGACAAGGGAATCTTTTTTTTTTTTTTTCTTCTTATCTTTTAACCATACATTTTTTTCAAAAAAATCATTATTTCAAAATATATTTTCTCTTAAAATCATATTAAAATGGAGCCCAAACAAGGGCTTAATATCTTTTGTCTCTTACGTGTAGATTTATTTATGGAATTTGGTTACTAGAATCCCTATGGAGCTTCTTCAGTTGACTGAATTGAGTGTGTATATCAAGATTGGATATAAAATGGAACAAAACGTGGATCAAGCGTATTCCGTGCTATCCTTATCTTCATTTATATATGTTATCCGGCCCAATTGCAGGTCACCTACAAAACGTAAGAAACTGGAAGATAAATTACTTGTCTTAATAGTAGATTATCGGTGATTGAGAAATACAAATTTCCACATATTATAATGTTCCTGCGTATTGATTTATTTAGCACTTGTCTGGAAATGGATTATTGAATTTGATAAATTGATAGTACTCTTACCAAATAAAATTTAAAAAGGTTTCCAGCTACAAAACATATTGGTCGAAAAAAAATCTATTATATGGTTTTTAACATTTGTAGCAATCAAAAAGCTGATCTGGTCACTAGGTGGTTGCTAATTCACTATCGATGAAAGTTATCGAGTAACTCACAACTGATAGCTAATTCTTTATCATTCAGCAACATACTTTTTCTTTGAATTAGTCACTAAATGTGGTTGATAAACGTTCATTGCTCACCATCAGCAATCAACAATTTTGTACAAAGACAGTGCGTCTTTAGCAATCAATGACCAACTAAAAATTGACCGCTAAATCTTTACATTCAAAGATGGATATTTGGTTGGTAAAAAGTTTCACCATTAACAACCAGCATGTGGTTGGTGAAAATTGGTACCTTTCAAGGACCAATCCTTGGTTGCTAAAGTTACACCTTCGAAAACCGAGTGCTGGTTATAGATTCTGTTGGGAAAATAACATAACATAATCACCAAATATTCATTAATGGAGTTTTAGACTACCAAGCAACCACCATGGCAGTTTACAAATCTCAAAATAATCACAATGCCAATTTACTGGCTATATTTTCACAATCAAAACTAGAGCGTAAACATTGCATAAAGAAATCATAGATAAATACATGGAAACCGAAAATGACAGTAAATAAACTGAAATGCTACTTCCTTTTCTACTGGCCGACAATGGTGGAATATCTAGGCTCAGGAACAGCTTCCATGTTTATGCAAATCACCTTCCATAGAGAGTTAGAGAACCAGCCCGAATCAACCACCACTTAGCTTGGATCATCGATCTATCCAAAATAGCCAAGAACAACCACAAATCGAACCTAAACCTAGCGAGAAATCAGCCCCCCACTCAACTACTATTTCAAACTTGAGTACTACACAATAATCTCACAATAACATGCTACAAAGTTGGGAAGAAGTGAAATATTCTGGTCAGTTAGTGCGTGAGAGAAAGAGACCCATTTTAGAGAGAAAAGTCTTGCACGTTAAAATGGAGAGAGAGAGTGGCTATATTTTCACAATCAAAACTAGAGCATAAACGTTGCATAAAGAAATCATAGATAAATACATGGAAATCGAAAATGACAGTAAATAAACTGAAATGCTACTTCCTTTTCTACTGGCCGACAATGGTGGAATATCTAGGCTCAGGAACAGCTTCCATGTTTATGCAAATCACCTTCCATAGAGAGTTAGAGAACCAGCCTGAATCAACCACCACTTAGCTTGGATCATCGATCAAGAGATCTATCCAAAATAGCTAAGAACAAGCCACAAATCGAACCTAAACCTAGCGAGAAATCAGCCCCCACTCAACTACTATTTCAAACTTGAGTACTACACAATAATCTCACAATAACATGCTACAAAGTTGGGAAGAAGTGAAATATTCTGGTCAGTTAGTGCGTGAGAGAAAGAGACCCATTTTAGAGAGAAAAGTCTTGCACGTTAAAATGGAGAGAGAGAGGGTTAAAAAATTAATGGACTTACTTTTCACACTAATAAAGGCAAAGTCTTGTCCCCCTATTTGAATTGTAAGTGGCATGTCAAAGCTTCCAAAGCAAGTCAAAGAAAATATCTCATAAGAATCAATTATAGTCATAGATTTAATCTAAGGGTTGAGAACCACTTTAAGCCCACAGATTCATAGCTCTAGCTACCAAAGTTTGGTTGTTGAAGGGTTCCCTTCATGTTGACGTAAGCTAGGCACAATGATGAAAAATTTATTTGCAAATGTCAACAATTTTTTTATTTTGTTTTTTAAATCTTCCAATAGCCAAAATCTTATTGCTGGATGTTAATTAAGCCCTTGTTTGATACACATTAAAATTTTCATTCTCATTCTTTTACTTATTTTCAATCACATATTTTTCAATAAAATAATATTTTCCATCACATCAATAACTTTTCCTTCCTTTTCAACAACACATTATTTTTCAATTAGGTTCGGGGTCGGTTCGACCAAAATCATAATCGCACCATCAAATTTTTGATCATACCATAACCGCACCGTAACCACGAAAGTCGGTTCGGTTAATAACCACAAAAATAAATTATTTTTTATAATTGAAAAAAAAATATTATGAAGAAAAATCAATAAAAACAAAAACACAATACTAAGCCAATTTAACAAACAATATCCCAAATGAAAATACAAACAATATCCCAACTTCCAAATGCAAAATTCGAATTTAACAAACAATATTATCAACATAAGTTAAGACTTTTACTAGCATAAGTCAATCTTTATTCTTCCCTACAACTCTTATTAGCATATGTCAAGAGTCAAGATTCAAAGTTACTTCCTATATAGTAAATAAGAAATGTAATTAGTGTAATAATACAACCATACTACCTAATAAAAAATGGTCTTAACTGAAGATTTAAACCAAAAATTTACCTCTTCGTCAATATCCTCATCACTAAACCTTGCACAAGCTCCGGAGTACGATGCACACAATAGAGAAAAAAAGTAGCAATAAAAGAAAGTGCATGAATAACAAATATAAAACAATAAATCATACCATGAATATTAGTCCAAAGCCAATCCCGAGCACACATTAAAGCTTCTAAAGTCTTTATGAAGCACTTTCACCGTCTTTTAAGATTAAATAAACATTCGGCTGCAGATTAAAACAAACAGAATTCTGATAAACTAATTGTTGATTTGATGAACAAAAAATACAATTTATGAACAAAAAGTAACATTGATTTGATTTAAGAATTGAATGATTTAAATTCAAGAGAAAACTAACCTGTGAAACTTTCAAATCTGGAATTGTTGGAGACAACTTAATCGCATAAATAATAGTGTCAATTAAATCGCTTGATTCTGCACGATTTCGTTTTTACAATGTTCTTTTTTTTGCGAGCAGGGACAATTGCACTGAGTTCCTGAAATATGAATTGCAGAAAATTATTTACCAAACTTAAGGCACAATACAAGCACTCAAGAAACATGAAACTATACCATACTCGGAATTAGTGAGGGCGGCAACGGATTTGAGTGGAGGAGAAGTGTAGTCTGGAGACTGTAAAACTGGATTTTTAATTTAACGTGTAGGGTATATTGAAATTGGGCTACCTGGGCAATGAGCTGAGTTATTGTGTTAATGTTTACTCAATATTAATTGGGCCAGAATTTTGGGAAACCTAATTGTCAAAATTGCCCAATTAATTTTGAGAAAGAATAATGGAAAGCCCAATTGTCCAATTTAATTTTTTTTAATGGGTAATCGGTTCGGGGCAGGGCATCATCGCTAAATATCATACCCACCCCTAAATGAAGTGGTTCATTCAAATCAAAACCATAACCGTCCCATTGCGCCATCGATTCGATTTTTTTCGCCACATTCGATTTTAACGATCACATAGAGGGTGGTCCAATTGGTTTGGGATAGAAATACTCGTTCTCATACAATTGTTTTTCTTTTTCTTTTTCTTGTTCCTTGAATTTTACTAACTTTTTGGCTCTTTTTTGTTTCTGTCAAGTGAGTCACACATTTGC
Source organism: Fraxinus ornus (assembly GCA_903798235.1). Lineage (NCBI taxonomy): Eukaryota > Viridiplantae > Streptophyta > Magnoliopsida > Lamiales > Oleaceae > Fraxinus > Fraxinus ornus. The sequence continues at coordinate 14,745 of CAIGRF010408223.1, forward strand.
CACATTAACTGCCAAATCGGCATGTCAATATAGATTGACAAACACGTTACCCATTTTCCTTAATTATTAATGGCTGTGGAGATAATGAATAATGTTGAAACAAATTATAGGACAGTCAAAACGAGATACGATGGAAGCAGGGATGGAGCCAGCAAACGATCCCAACCCGGACGAACATTGATCGGTCAACGTCGACAATCAGCAATCGTAAGAGCGATGTTGTTTATTAATATTTAATTACATAATATTAAAAATTATTCAATATGTTTGTAAATGCACTAAAAGAAAAAATCACAACTCAATCACCCCATGCAAATGGGAAATTCAAAAATATGCTAAAATCAGTCATAAAGCCATTTTTCAACCAATAAACTTAAGGCATAAATCATTTCCAAACAGAAAAACTACAAATCTACAATCAGTCAATCACCAATATTCAATAACCAATTCACCAAATCACCATTCACCAATTAAAATATAAAGGGCAGTAACCACTAACCTGTAACCGGCTGAAATAAATTCACTATTATTTTGTTGTTCTTTTTTCTTCTTGCCGTTGCCGAGCAGCTGTTGGCTTGTTGGCTGCTGCAGGGAACGCTGCTTCACGAGTTCACGTAACAAATGACTTTAAGAAACCTACCACAAATTCCACAATATCAATATGATGTGAATTTTACTCATGTTCAATAGTTCAAGCAGACAGTTCACACTTCACAATTGGAAAAAATCAAAATAATGTACAGACAGAGACATGCGAGTGGCGACAAGCCGATAGCAGACTTACAGGAAATGTAAAGTAACAGTATGCAGCTGCTGACCTGCCCGCCTACGCCAGAGGCCCGGACCCGGAGAGGTGGAGAGGCGATATTCGATCGAGACGAGAGAGTGAAGACTGTGGACCGTGAGAATTTGGGAGTGAGATTTGGGTTGGGCAGCTTCGTATACATAATTAAGGATTGGGTCAAGACAAATGGCCCAATCCAATTACGGGAAAAAAAATGAATTAAATGGGCCGCATTTGCCCAATTTCAAAAACATGCTGGGCTAGCTAAATTGGCCCATTTTCAAACTGAAAAAAAAGGAAGGCAGGGCAGCACAAAGGTTGAGGAAGAAGACGAACGACGAACTAGACACAGCCCGCAGTCAGCGACTTGACGGTCCGACGAACCCAGCATGCGCGGCCACGCCCCTCGACCAGGTGGTCCGTCTCTAGATGGAAGATTTCCTACCTTTTTTCCACCAATCACTAGTTTAGACAGTAAGCATTGACTTTAATTTTCAAATACAAAACACATGAGAACTAACTAGCAAACTGGCACTAGTGGACCGTTTTACATGAGAATCGACAAACAACAGCCTAAACAAGTCTAACCCAGTTTAGACTCGGTAAATTGACGAAGAACGTGTCAACTAGGTAGGTGACCTATAAATATTCTAAGTTAAAGAATAAATTAGTTAAATAATGACTCACCCATTTTATGAACATAATATACATGTTATGTTTTTTTTTTCTTTCAATTATTTTTTTATTTAGAAAATATTAATTAAGAACTTGGGCCGATTTTGGAGCAGGCCGTGGATCATAGCAATGATGGAGTTTCAGTTGGTCAATCATTGAGGTCTAAATTCACTTAATGGGCTGGTGAGTAACAACAAGGGGTACTTAAAAAATTAGGGATGTTTTGAATAATCATATGAAAAATTTTTAGGTAGTAAAAAATACTGTGTAAAATAAAAAAGTGACACAATGTCACTTTTTTTTTATAAAAATGTCACTTTTTTTAAAAAAAGTAACACAAACTCAAAAAAAGTGACAAAACAATAAAAAAAGTGACGCACACTCTAAAAAGTGACATAAACTCAAAAAAGTGACACAGACTCAAAAAAGTGACAAA
>CAIGRF010408223.1:28184-46793 GCA_903798235.1 Fraxinus ornus
CATTGTTTGCCTTAATAAGGAATTTAGCTAAACATGATGAAAAAGATGAAATAAATAAACATATTCGAATACATCATCGGATTTAATTGATAAAAAAGATGGAAAAGAATCAGCTATTGCACCAAGATCTTCTTCCGCTTCCAATCCTTAGTTTGAACTCGAATCCTTGATGTATTTCTTCTTGCGAATTCCTCTTCGATCTTGTGTTTTTCTCTCAATTTCACAAAACGTGAAATCTTCTTTTAAATGTGTGGGAACCCCCCTTTTCATGCCTCCTTAGGTCTATTTATAGTTTCTCACACGTCCTTGGCCAAATTGAAGTCTTTTTATAGACTTTTCGCGGCCCAAACAACAAAACCTAAAAATTGACGGCGCAGCGCCAAGGCGCCACGATTGCAGCGCCTGGGCGCTGCCTTACTGGAAATAATTAGTGTTCGGGCGCCTGGCGCTGCCTTGCTGTCATTCTACGTCTTTTTCAGTATTTTTATCATAACTGTTTCTCTCGATATCCGATTAAGACGATTCAAAATGTATTAGAAAGATAACTCAAAGGGCTACAACTTTGATATAAGTAATCCTTTTCCAATTCGAACATTTACTAGGCCAACAATGGATCTCAAGTTTCAACTAGAAATTTAGACATCCATGTGCGGTTGAAAATTGATTTGTTTTCACTCCTTTTGATCTTTAGTTGTATCCATTTGACCCTTAGCATTCTTGACTCTTCATCGTGAGCTTCGGCACAACTTTTGATTATTTGCACTTTAACCCCCACGCATTGGATCTTGCCCTTTGTCATCATTTTTCGCTTCTTTCTTTCAATTTCACTTCCAATCACTGAGTTTCACCTAATAACACATTATATGATAAATTAGGCTATAATTCCATTAAAAGAATTACGAATATGAATATTTTGGAGCCCAATTAAGCGTATAAAATACACTTATCAAGATGTGATTACATTTTTAAAGTTTAGTGACTAATGTAGAAATTTCTAAAGTTCAGTGACCCTTGAAAACCTTACGCAAAGTTCATTGACTAATTGACACAACAACAAAAACAGCCTACGACAACGTTTGGACGTGTATTACAAATCGAGGTGTTGTCGTAAAGTAGAAAGATAAGGCAACGTTTTTTAAACGTTAAACGTTGCCAAAGACTAAAAAACGTTGCCAAAAGACCGATGACAACGTTTAAAAAACGTTGCCAAAAACCTACGGCAACGTTTTTTAAATGTTGTAAAACACATTTTCGCAACGTTTTCTAAACATTGAGAAAGACCTCTTTTACAACGATTAAAGTCGTTGCCATAGGTCATATTAAAATACTAAACTAATTATAGTACTCTTTGAGAGATATATTGTTTTACAAGAAAATTCTTGTTTCTCAAGGAAATGACAATCGTATAGAAGAGGTCCCAAAATTTTTTGTACTTCCTTCTAACGCCAATTTTTCAATAACTTATGAGCCCTCAATCACAATTAAACAACATATTTCAAATAAGATAATCCATAGACTAAAAAACGTTGCCAAAAACCTACGGAAACGTTTTTTAAATGTTGCAAAAAACATTTTTGCAACGTTTTCTAAACATTGCGAAAGATCTCTTTTGCAACGTTTAAAAAACGTTGCCATAGATCATATTAAAATACCGAACTAATTATAATACTCTTTGAGAGATATATTGTTTTGCAAGAAAATTCTTGTTTCTCAAGGAAATGACAATCGTATAGAAGAGGTCCCAAAATTTTTTGTACTTCCTTCTAACACCAATTTTTCAATAACTTATCATCCCTCAATCATGATTAAAAAACATATTTCAAATAAGATAATCCATAGACTACAAGATAGAGGAAAAACAGCCCTTCCCAAACAACTTCTCCACGAGATTTGAATCTAGAATCATTTCCAAACTGATTGATACAGCCACTAGGCAAACCTTTGTCTCATTCAAAGGGATTATTCCAAAAGCAAACAAATATTTCACTAAGACTAAATTAGAACTGCAAGTGCATAAATTACAATTTTCAGATTGTGTGTCTGATAAATAAAATTGACCAAACTAGTTCACAAACATAAAGTCATGATATTAAGACTATCACACACATTAAATTGTAGTGAATAAATTTACAAGCATCCAGTCCATCTGCTCGGTGAAATGAAGAAACTGCAATAAATTGTGTCACAACAGAAAATTGGCTAAGCGGTGAACCACTGCAATTGAATTGAGATTCCATGATTTATTATCGTAGCCTATGAAATAGAGCCAACAGACAAATAATGCCATAAATGCTTTAAGAGATTACCTCATGTTCCTTCGCCTTTTTTCCATGCCAAAAATCGCTCCTTAGCTGCCAGCCACTGCATCCTCACTTCTTTTATGACCTATTAAATTTAAAAAAGAAATTGTGTAAATTACTGTTTGAGACATACGGATGGATTTAGATTTATTAACTGTTACATAGAACAAAGAGCAACATTTGTCATCCAATGGACCATAAGAAAGACAAACAAAAAAGGCAAAAATGAAAATATATTCAGAAAGCAAAGGATAGCAATAGGAAGCGGAGGTCTTCCGGGCTGCTTTTTCTGTGCTAGAACTAAACACAGAGAGAATGACTATCAGTTTATTATGTTCAGATATTACACTATGCAAAGGTGAGAAATATGGTTAGACTTGGCAGCTTCATTCTCCTCCATAGTGCTCTTGTTACAGGGTTGGCATTTCTTATGTAGAACTACAGCATACAGTGTAATAATAATTATCACTACCCAACTGCTCTATCCAAAAAATTAAATACATGTGGAGATTAAGTGAGACCCCCAGGCATTAATGGAAAGAATCCAGCAAAGCAGGGATATGGCTTAAGAAAATATCACTTTAGCAATAAATTACATCTACAATTGCACAAACGATAGCTTGTGAAAGGGAACTCATATATTGGAGAATTGAACATGCAAACAGAATTCACATATTGATCTTTCTTTCATAAGGTATGAGGAGTTTACCCATGGCATGAGCTTTGTGGGCTCTGAACTCCAAGATTGATACGAACCTTCATATTTTTGCAACTTTTCCTGTAGAAATTGTACATAATTAATCACCTGCATCATAAAAACTAACAATTAGCCAGATTAAAAGTCACAAAGCAGAAACTCCAAATCAAGAAACTCGACAGTAAATTACACTGGAATAATATTTGTAAAATACAGTGACTAACGGTGAAGTTTTTGAAGTTAAGCGACTTCCTGAAAACCTTACGTAAAGTTCAGTGAACAATAGGTAATTAATCATGACGAAGTGTAAGATAATTACTTCAAGATGAATTTTTACATAATTTTTTTCTTGTGGATTAATTTAATTTTTATTATAAATGTTGAATTGTAATTATTTAAATACTTGTTATTTGGTGGTCCCGCCCAAAATAGAGGTATCTACGTACCGACTTCTTTAGTGAATACAATGATTTAAGAATAACAATTGACAATATAATTGCTACATGAGAAACTCAATTGGTTTGAGTGGCGAATCGGATGCAATAATATATGGAGTTGAACAATAGAGGGATTCTATTAAAGAGACTTCTAACTTGAATAATCATACTCGATATAAAGCGTCTACATTCATTCATTCATACGTTTAGAATAAAAATGTGCTTTTGTGAAGCATGTCTTGAGTGAAAGTTTAATATTGTTAAAAAAAGTAGTCTAAACACTAATAAGTAAATAATTTGGTGAATGTAGTCAGTGGATACAAGTTGGGGTCATTGGGGAAACATAATTGAGCGGGAGTTTGTAGTGCTTGTATAGTTGTATTGATTTAGGTTTGTATTATCTTGAATCTTTTGTTAAAGATTTGGATTCCACCATTAATAAGTGAATTACAACCAGTGCATGATGTTGCATCAATTGTGCTACCTTCTGTTGAAATTTTGAATTGCAGCATTTTCCTTGAGATGAATTTTAGTTTTTTTAAGCTCACTCCACTTCTCCCCCTCTATGTGCTCTCCAATAATATAAAGAATAATGTTAAGTGTACATTCTCTCGGTTATATCTTGGTGTACATTGTGTAGAAATTCAAAAAGTGTTAAGCGGGAAAGTGCGTTTAAAAAAAAAAAAACTGTCAAATCATGTGTCGATACGTGACACAATATAAAACAAGATGTACATGTAGCATGATTGTAATATAAACACTTGGAAACTTTAGATATTTTCTGAGTTTCGTCCAGCATTAATATTTAGTGGATGCAATGATATTTGACTTGTCAAGCTTGGCAATTTTACTAGAACATTAGGACCATTAGCATGTGCTTTGCCTGTTTTGTTGTTTTTCTCGGAAACCACTGATAACCATTCAAAACCCCAACTTGTATCCATGGACTACATTCACCAATTATTGAAAAAAATAAACCGTTCTGAAACTATTGGCTAGATTCGTTCCACGTGAATCCACAGTGGTCTTAGTTCAACACTAAACTAAACCGATTTAAGTTTCGATAGTTAAAAATCACAAAAAGTCAAATCGACCCGTTCACTAAATTATAAAAGATAATTACTTGGCCAAGATATACGATTTATTAGTTAAATTTATACTTCGATGAATTCACTTAATAATCAACTTCTATTGATTTTTTAGGGATATATAATTTATGACACTATTTTCTTATCTATTTTAGAAAGAATGAAATATGAAAGCTTAAATTAATAAATTTTATGGTTGAACTTCGTATTTTTCCATTGGTTAAGCTTATATAAGACAAATATATTATATTATAACTTTAGTAGATTTCAGTTTAAGCGTTTTATAGAGATTTTAGTTCGATTTATTTAAATTTTTTTACTTGTTCGAAAGATATGTTATGTCGCTAAAATGGTTTGATTTGGTTGGGATTCAAACAGTTTTAAATCATATGAAGTAAAAACAATTCTAAAACCAACAAAATCAAATTGTATTCATCTCTGAGTGATGGAATATATACAATTCATGAGCCTAAAGAGGCTGCAATCTAAATAACCTCAGAAGCCATCGAATCAAGATGGAACCACCGACTTCATTTTCCCCTTGTTTAAGCTCCATTTGTAGGGAAAAATATTTTTTGAAATAGTGATTTTTTTGAAAATGTGTAGTTAAAAAATAAGAAAAAAATTCGGTTACATATAAAATTATTTTATAAAAAAATATGTGATTTGAAAATAAGTTTTTGAGAAAACAGAGACCAAATATAGGCTCAAAAGACAATTTTACTAAGACTTGGGGTTTCAACTTAATAGGTCAACATTATTAAAGGCTATAGTCCAAGTGCCCTTACATGATTAATATTTTTAAACTTAATTGATATGAAATATTACTTTAACAAACTTTATACCCTTTGTCCCTCATTATTCTCCATTAAATTATAATTCATTATTCTCTCTTTTCTTATCAACCACACATTTTCCGATAAAAATAATATTAGTGCCCGTTTGACGCACATTATTCGGCCAAAGAATGCATTTTCCTTTCACATCAAGTGGGTTCCATTTCTGCCAAGTGTGGTCAAAAGTTAATGACAATATATGTAAAATCACTAAACCACCCTTATGAAGTGTTGAAATTGGCACAAAAGTCTTGCACGTGAATCAAGACTTTTTCGATAAAGTTGCCATAGTTCTACCATTTTTTCGATAAAACTACCATAGTTCTACCATTTTAATTGACTGGGTCAAACCATTATTTTGTTCACTTCGTCCCCTTTTCATTACATTTCTTCATTCCATTTTGACAAATTGTTCTGTACAGCTATGACGGAAATAACTTTTGCCGTTACCAACTAATTTTTTTCCTCAAACGTGCACCGCCCACAATGTTTGCAAAAAAATATTTTTTTCCATGTTAACTTCACGCTACATGCATATTAATTTGCGATCGTACAAACGACTGTAACGTCAATGTTGTTGTGCCAAGTACTCGCAAAATCTATCCCAATGATCACTACGTTGCATTTCATGTGCATTCATTTCGACGTGCAATTTTCTTCAGCATCAGGTAGATCAACTTCGACTTCATAGTCGTCTGTCTCTACTTTTGAAAACACCTATTCCATTACTCCAGGACGACGTAAAAAATTATGATACTCATCGTTGCGACAAAAACTACAACTTGTGTTTTAAACGAATAGCTAAGCATACGGTCAAGAATTTTCCATCTTTGCTTCCAAACGCAAAATGTACGTTCAATTATGTTCTTACACGAAGAGTGTTAGAAGTTAAATCGCTCACGAGCATATCAGAACCTTCGACGACGTCCCGTTCCGTCGTTGTGAAACTCTTCAAAATGGNCAGAACCTTCGACGACGTCCCGTTCCGTCGTTGTGACACTCTTGAAAACAATACAAGATATCTGATCCCTTAATATATCTCGGTTGATGTGTAAAACCGGAGTCAACCAAATAACACTTACCCGAGGCTGGTACCGGAAAGTGAATATATGGATTGTATATAGCACGAGCCAGAATTCGAGCATCGTACGTATTCTAGGTAGTCCGACAAGCACGAACGTGAAACATAAATTGAAATCACATGCGGCCAGCACATTTTGAGTCAGTTCCCCTTTACGACCTATGAAATTAACACGCTCGTGACGTGGTAGCACAACTTTCACTTATGTTCCATTAATACCACCAATGCAATCCTAAAATAGAGGATGTTTCTCTGGGTCTGGACAGTATGGTAACTCTCCGTCGTTGTACGATTGACTGGGTTTAATAAGACGTGTTGATAACGTAACGACCGCAAGTAATACTTCTTTGAAGAACGACGTACCATTTACAACGAGTGATTGAATAGCGTTGTCACCTGACGATAATCCTTTCCGTGTGCTAATATGCACAAGAACATACCTACTTTCTCATAGATATCTACCTGCTGGCTGCTGCATAAGCCAGATTCGTCACTAGAATATGTGCAAACTATCGTAGAAACGGCGGGTACATTCAAAATTCTTGAAAGAATATATGCGCATTTTCTTCCATTGCTTCCTTCATGAATATGTGACCATTTCTCGCAAAAGGAAACCTTCAAATTTGACGTTGCTGTTTGCGATAATAATGTCTTGAGTCACTGTATGCGACCCGACAATACGTAACCTAATTTGTCCCGTCATCCGCCAACTGATTAAAAATTTCATCATCTTCTATTTCTTCTTCCTCATCCGATCCCCGATAGAAGGACACAATTGAAGTTTAGATCTTCCATTCCTACACCGGTGTGTAAGAAACAATAAAAAAAGCTTATATAACAAGTAAATCTCTGCGTAGTAGTAATGTAAAAGAAGTCTACACTTGTGAGTGCATGTATGGTAATTCCTTCAAGAAACCTTCTCATTTATAGAGAAGTGAGGTGTACTGTAAGAATTGTTATTTGAACCACACGTAAAGGTACCTTGTACCAAATTGCCAAAAAAAAAAAAACAAAATATTTTTTTATGCTTGCTCAATTATCAGTGTCTACCTTTTTTCCAGCTACACCTTATAGATTCTTGAAATAAAGTAGCCAAAACCATAATTATACACAACACAACAAAGCAGTCTGAGTGAGTGACATAAAAAAAAACAAGAAACAGTGACATAGGCATGAATGAATATGGTCATGTGAACAAATATTTTTGTGACATACCTTGATTTTTCGTGTCCACCATTCGTTCGATGCAACGATATGGCCGTCGATTGGTTATATTCCACACTCGTACATGACAAAAAGCTCGATGAGTCATTTGTGGTCTCGACTCATTGCATCCCAATGGTTATGAAGCTATTGTTTCCCAGCCGAACTTTGTGAAACACTTACCATGTCGATGACCTTCAACAATCGCGGTCTCACTTGCAGCCATAAATATTCTCCTTTCAGTAGGTTTCCATTTGTCATACTTTTTGGAGCGACAGCCGTGAGAACGGGAGGAACGAGGTTCGCCCATGCCAGTGATTTGCGGGAAACAATAATGGAGTTGGAGGTAGGTTACGGAATGAATACTATTTAGCATGATCAACTGTCTTACCTCGTTTGGGTTCCCAACCATGATGTCGTGTGGAATACAATCTGCCATATAAGAAAGCGTAACCACATTGGATACATTAAGTGTAGGCCGTTTACATTGTTATTCCCCAAAAATATCAAACTAAAATCACACTTCTCACCACAAACGCAGACAAAACAATGGCAGGACAATATCATGGGCAACAAAGTTGCCAAATTACATGTTAAAATTCTCGAAATGGTGAACACAAAAGCCCAAAGACAACTTGAAATCATGACACAAAGATGATGCCAACAGTTTATCGAAAAATATTGCTATTCTAAGAATGGATGGCACAATGATCCACACACTAATATTTAGGGATTACATTACCACTGTCAAAGTTATAATACACAAAAAAACAATCAACACCATGTTTCATTTCCTTCTATTTCACATATTCACAAGTTCATAGAATGCATAATCAAGAAACAGAACATGTCAAATACATACAATCCATTGAAAATACGAACAAAAATGACGTAGAACAACATTTTGCAACACAATTTCTTTTTTATTCAGAAAGACTCTTCAAATCTGACAATGTAAAATATTTGCAAACAATGAGCAGGATATGAAACCGAAGGCAATCGTATTACGAACGATTGAATCAAGTTTCGGGAACACTAGTTGGTGCGGACGTGTTTCCTAAATCGCCATCTATTCCCATAATGCACAGGACGCCCAAAAACTTACCCAAAGATGGAAGGATTGTTGTCTATTACTGGGCGGAGAAGGTGAATGAAGAAGCATGACGCCAGCAGTCGTGCACCCTACAATTACGGTGTGGTTCAGTGAGATGCGAAGAGACCACGTAAATCAAGTTCCGTCCGGACACGGATGCCGACAACTCTAGTGGCGGGGCATAGCTTCTCCATTGATTTGGGTTCTTAGGTTTAAGGTGGGGATGACGAATTTCACTGATTTTAGCTGGAAGGGGACAACAACAGAGGCAGGTGTGAACGCTATGGGTCGGTGGTTTGTTGGGATGTTCCAAAGAAAGAATTGGGAAAGTGAGTTTCTTCCATAAATGAATGAGGGCATTGTGGTCATTGAGTCTACCTGCATGGCTCAGATTTTCACAATGTTTGTCAGGTATCTTACTGTAGCAATGGTAAAAAAATTTCTACATTTTTGGCCGAAATGGGAATCAAACAGGTGCTTATACATAAACCCAAAAAAATTTCCTTCTTTTTTAACAACATATTTTTTAAAATATTATTATTCTCATTATAATATGAAATACTGGAGGCCAAACGGAGGCACATCTCCTCCCTCGTAATGTAAATTGACCTACTAGAAAATATGAAAATCACATAAATATTTCAACTCGGAAATTCTCACGATGCTTGCTAGTCTTTTATCTAAGCACAGAAGACAAACCTTCAGCTGCTCCCGTGGAAATCTTGGGAATGATAATCTTTGTTAGGTATTTAATGTAATTGCTATTATGTGAACAAAAAGAACTAGAATTGATATGTTGTAAAAAGTCAAGGATCAGTTTGCAATTAGTGAAAGTTTGATATTTTAGGTATAGGGTTTGAGAATGTAAAAGAAGGAAAAACGGTGCGGATTTTCGCTAGACTTTAGCCAAGGTTTGGCTCGAGCTTCAAAAATAGAAATCTCGTCGCTAGACTATCGCTTCGCCTTCGCTTAAGCAACAACCTGTTCGCTCGAGCGTCGAGCGATAGTGCTGTCCCAGAAATTTTTAATTCATTTTTTTAAGGGTTTTTTGCTTGGCCCATTATTTCCCTAACATACCTATTAATATCCAAAAGCCACAGAACGAGTTTTCTGAGGTTAAATATTGAGAAAACATATAACCTCCATATTCTTTTCATCCTATAAAGCATTCAACCATCATATTTCAAAGTGTATTGTTCTTGGCGGTGAGAAAAATATCAGATCTTGATTAGTTAGTTAAGTAACTAGCAACAAGTTTCACCGCTCCTTCGTATCTGTCAAAGTTAAGGGAATGTAACTGGAGTTCTAGTTGGTGAAGAATGCGGTGTTCTTCTTGTATCCATATGAGATAGACAATTCCACAAAATTCAGGAGAGTTGTTGGAATTGAAGTCAGGAGATCGGATAGTACGTGTCATCGTCTAGTCTGGTAGACTGTGAATTTGAAAATCGTCTATATTGGATTTTTGACTGGCAAAGTGCTTGGAGTTTTTACCCATTTGGGGTTTCTCCGTGATCATACCGTGCATAATTTACTATTTTTGTTACAATTTTATATTCTGCAGTATTCAAAAATAGGATAATTGAACTGGTTGCTTAACCATCTAGAGATAAATAATTGGTGACTTGTTGCTAGTTAATTAAGATTAATAAATTCCGCATTTGTACCTATTCACTCCCCTCTAGGTGTAGGTTGGGTTGAACTACGTAATTTTCAATTGGTATCAGAGCTTTAATTCGATTCCTAACCCATTTTTCTAGATGAGCCAGTCATTATCTGTGCCTCCATTTTTTTACGGAAGCAACTATACTTATTGGAAAGTTCGAATGAGAGCTTTACTTAAAGCTTTGGATTAACGTATGTAGATGAGCATTCAAACAGGATGGACTCCATCTTCAACTACTATGACTGGTATAGTTACATCTACTGATATTTCTTTTTGGACCAAAACGAACTTAGATGAGTATAACTAGAATAGCAAAGCCTTAAATGCCCTGTTCATGGCTGTGTTTGTGGAAGAGTTTAGGAGAGTTTCGATGTATAAGACTGTTAAAGAAGTTTGAGATATTTTCGAAACCACACACAGGGAACTAAATTTGTGAAAAATTCTAAACTGTAGATGTTGACCTCTAGATTTAAAGAAATTAGGATGGTGGATGATGAATCATTTGATGATTTCTATGTTAAGTTTAATGACATAGTCAATTCGAGTTTCAACCTAGGTGAAAGGATCCCCGAGTCCAAAATTGTTAGAAAAGTCCTTAGAATCCTACCTGAAAAGTTTAGGCCTAAAGGCACCGCGGTTGAAAAAAATAAGGACCTAGATGCAATAAAAATTGAAGAACTCGTAGGATCTCTCCAAACCTATGAACTCATCATTTCTCAATCTAAAAAGGTTAAATTCATTGCCATGAATACTATTAGAGAAGAAGAGAGTGAGTTTACTGATACTGAGACGCTTAGGGACGACGAAATAGTTATTTCATTAAAAAATTTCAGAAGGTAATGAGGTATAAGAGAAAGCCTCAAGAACGAAGAAATGAAATCCCTAATAATGTCTCAAAAGATAGACGTGAGAAAAATAACTCTAGGATCTCCACTAAGAAAAATCAATATATTCGATGTCATGAGTGTCAAGGTTACAGTCACTATAGGAATGAATGTCCTAATCTGAAAAAGAGTTCAAATAAATTTCAGATTTCAAATAAAGAAAGACGTAAGACATTAGCAATGACCTTGAGTGATGAGGAATCAGATTCAAGTGCTCATAGTGATACATCTGGTGGTGAGGATGAACCAAATTCCATGGCCTTTACTTCTATTGCTACGATAGAGACTAATAAGGAGAATGGTAAGGTTGAAAGTGATGAACGGAGTGAGAAATTCGAGGAAGGGTTGGAGGATGAACCCAATATTCACGAATCTTATCGTGAACTGTTTGATGAGAGTTTTAAGATTAAAAAGGTCAATAAAGATGTGTTGAAAAAAGGTTAATGATCATGAAAGAGAGAAAGAAAAACTCTTGGGTGACTCTCAGGACTCTACCAAAAAACTGAGTGAGTTGAAACTTGCTAATGAGAACTTTGAAGCAAAAGTTAAATCCTTAACAAGTGATCTTGAAAAATCTAACACTCAACTCCAATCTTTCATAAGTGGTTCACAAAAATTGGATAATCTGTTGGGGATGAACAAGCCTGCTATGTATTCACCAAATAGTACACTGATGATACGATCATATGCAGGTATTCTCCCTAACATCCTACTTATAGCGTGCGTGTATGCTAGTTGTTTGGGTGTGCCGGTCTAAGAATGAGGAGAATGTGGCCTTGAGGCGTTGCACCTCGAAAGCCAAACCTACGATTCGTGAAAGTTGGTATCATAGCAGGTCCGCTCAAGCATGCGGTGCTGTTATGGGACAATGTCGTGTGTTCTTACAGAGAAAAGATTTTGGACCATGGATCATGTCGACAAGCTAGCGGGATACGACGAAGGAAGCTGTGGGCAAGAAGGATGAAAAGGCAATGTTGCGCAATTGCCTAGGTGCCTTTAAAGGAGTCTTTGAGGATCGCACATTGCAGGGTACAATTATTTGACATGCGTTGAGGCGCTGAGGTTTGGAGGTCGTCCACCCGGGGAACCAATGCTTAGAGGGGCGGAGGGTGAAGGTTGGTGTCGGAGGCGGTAAGTATGAGGTACTACAGGTTTGTGAATGCCTATCCATATAGAGTGGCGTCGTTGTTATTCTTGTAATGAGACGGATGCGTATTGATGCGAAACTCACTTCTCGCTACGAGGACGTAAACGAATTCAAATGGGAGAGAATGTCACGCAGTGAGAATGCTTATCTCTCATTCGGCACGGCAATGATGCTAACAGCTAGGCACGAGGCCTATTTTACCAAATAGTACACTAATGATATGATCATATGCAATGATCATATGCAGGTATTCTCCTTAACATCCTACTCATAGCGTGCGTGTATGCCAGTTGTTCGGGCTTTTCGACCTAAGAATGAAGAGAAGGCGTCCTTGAGGCATTGCACCTTAGCATTGGGGATGAACAAGCCTGCTAGAAATAGGCATGGTCTGGGTTACGTTCATATGACAATACTACTATTAGTATATCCAAGACTACGTTCGTCCCGACCACCAACAAGTCACTTTTGATTGTTTCAAATGGTTAAGCATACAAGTCCAATTATCCTATGTTTGAATACTGCAGTAGTAGGAAAGCAATAATAAACATCGATATGATGATGGAGAAACCCCAACTAGGTAAAAACTTCAGGGCCAAACCATTTGCCTCCACTATAGACAATACGAAGTGAGTTATAGTCAGATGCTATCTAGCAACTCCACTAGACTTCCCGATCTATTTCCTGCTAACTCCAAGGTATATTCCAAGATCTTCTACAATTATCTCTTCCTAGTGGAATTCCAAGAACCTATTCCAATACCTTATGCTCTTCTTGCGCGTGTAGACCAACCTCTCTCAACCTCCAACAATCTCTGAAGTTCAACTAAGAAAGTATTTTCCTATGACCAATAGGAAGAAAGTGGTATTACGGATTCAATGGATTTGATGTTTTTTCCCAAATATGTGGTTGTATAAACTCAAGAATGAAATGATGAATTCAATGTATGAATATGCTCTTGAATATGTTATAGAAAACAAACACAATGAACAATCACACAATTTTCGTGTATATGCTAAGGTATTTATAGGAGAAGGTAATTAGGTTGAATGGACCAGAAAAAATACTTCAAAACTGTAAAATAGGATTTTTCGGATCGACCTATCACTCAAGCGCCAATTGGGCGAGAAGGTAGCGAAAATGCGGCGTCGTGTTTCTCCTCTTTTCATGCTCAAACCCTAGAACTCATAACCCAATTTGTAAAAATTTCACCCTAGGTCATTGACTTTTACGACACGTTACAAATTAGTTATTTTGTCTACAAAATCAATACTAAAAACCTAACAACTAGAATGGTGAAGAATTGGACCATTGTTAAGATTGGCCAGAGGAGGGATAGTATCAAAATTGTGGGCAACGATCATGTGGCTCTCGATGCGTGCAAAGTTGGAAGAAGCTACGATATGGACTGTGGTTAGTGGTAGATTGAGGACTTTAGGGTTAGTTTGGACAAAGTTAGAGTATTATAGGAGTGGTTAGAGTTGCTCGATTTTGTGGTGACATTGTTGAGAAAACTAGTCGTGCATAAATTATATTTGAATAACTAAACTTTCAAGTGAATAAAATTGGATAGAAATTCGACTTCCTGAAACCAAGTACTTAAAGTAGAAATGAGAAAAGCATAAATTTGAACTCGTTTGAGTTTGACATTTTCTCCTTAAGATGATAAGACGACATATAAGTGCTAATTGTTTTTCGCTGTTCGTCTTTCATATAATAGGATCACTCCAAATTACATGGACTAACGAGCCTGTTGATATTTTGAATATCATTTATGGTGATACGCAATTCAAAATATGAAGAATTTATTTGATGCATAAATTTGAACTCATTTGAGTTTGACATTTTCTCCTTAAGAGGATAAGACGACATACAAGAGCTAATTGTTTTTCGCTGTTCGTCTTTTATATAATAGGATCACTCCATATTACATGGACTAATGAACCTGTTGATATTTTGAATTCATTTATGATGATACGCAATTCAAAATATGAAGAATTTATTTGAAGCATAATGCAAGTATAGAAGTGCATAGATCATGTGTTGTTAAACTACAAATAAGAAAGCTTATACAAATGATGTAAGGTTGTCTCAAATTACACAACCCTTGAATAGACACACCTATTGAAAAGTAATAATTCTAAAATTCACGATCTTTTATCTGAAAAGCGCACCTTTTCAGTAAAATATATTCTAGAACATTTCGTCACGTGTCACATCCAGATTAATAAAATATTCCATCACGCTAACATGATTTCCAACCATACCCACATGGTGCGCGTGTCTTAGTTATGGTCTTAATTTCTCAATCTCGCAAAATTGGTTCGAAAAACTACGATCATCTACTTGCGGAGTAGATCAACAAGTCCAACCTTCTATTTCCTATTGGAAATTGGCTTAGAAAATTGTTTATAGACATATCCTGTAAATTTCCCTACAAATTTTCAGAGATCGTGAAAATTTCCTTTCGACAATAATATGATTGCTGGTGGATAAGGAAACCTAAAATAAAAAATTATGGTGGAGAAGGAAACCTAAAATAAAAAATGTTAGATATTTTTCATCATTTTTCATGTTTTTCTTTTTGTTTTGCTAATGATTTGCCGCTCCGACTAGTGTTTACCGCTACGCAACGAGGATCGACCTGTGAGAAAACCAAATCCAGAGATTACTAAATTAGGAAATAAACTTATAAATGTGTATTTATAGGTTAAGCGAGAAACAATACTGCTTATAGGTTTCTAAAGTTAGAATCCTATGATATCATCGAATCAATTGATGTTGAATTTCTTGAACATTTATACAAGTCTTCATCTATGCAAATTGAAAATAATATTACTTCTAGTTCTTCTAAGAGAGTTCATGAAGAATCTCTTGATGATACTTCTGTTGAACCACAATCGAAAATAGAACCTAGAAGGAGTAAGAGACAAAGGAAAGAAAAATCTTTCGGACCTGAATTTGTGACTTATTTGATAGAAGGTGATGTAAATAATATTACACATCAGACTAAGTTAATGCTTAATGATGATAGTGATCCTGTCACATATTCAGAAGCTATTTCCTCTCGAGATGCTGTGTTTTGGAAAGAAGCAATCAATGATGAAATGAGATCCATTATGTCAAATCAAACATGGAAATTGGTTGAATTACCTCGCGTTTCTAAACCAATAGGTTGTAAATGGATTTTCAAGAGGAAATTAAATGCAGATGGCTCTATAAATAAGTATAAAGCTCGATTGGTAGCTAAAGGTTTTAAACAACGTCATGGCATAGATTATTTTGATACTTATGCTCCCGTAGCAAGGATATTATCCATCTGTGTGTTGCTATCTCTTGCTTCAACTCACAATTTAATTGTCCATCAAATGGATGTAAAAACAGCTTTTCTAAAGGTAATTTGGAGGAAGAAGTATATATGGAGCAACCCGAGGGTTTTGTTCTACCTGGACAAGAAAAGAAGGTTTGTAAACTATCTTTATGGTTTAAAACAAGCCCCTATGCAATGGCATGAAAAGTTTAATAAAGTAATGTTGTCTAACGGTTTCAAGGTTAATGAAGCAGATAAATGTATATATTCTACATATAGAAATGGTGCATGTATTCTTATTTGCCTGTATGTAGATGACATGCTTATTTTTTGTCCTAACTTAAAAAGTATTAAGGAGACCAAACAATTGCTAGAATCTAACTTCGATATGAAGGATTTAGGTGAAGCAAATGTGATCTTAGGGATTAAAATAATAAGAAAATATGGATGCATATCGTTGAATCAATCTCATTATATTGAAAATATCCTTAAAAGATATGGTCATATGGATCATAAACCCGCATCAACTCCGATAGATCCTAGTATTAAGTTAATGAAAAGTACTGGTAGATCTTATGATCAACTACAAGATGCAAGTGTGATTGGAAGTCTTATGTATGCTATGCATTGTAGAAGACCATATATTGCATATACAGTTGGCATATTGTGTTGATTCACTAGTAATCCAGGTAAAGAACATTGGAATGCGGTTTCAAGAGTTCTAAGATACTTGAAAGGAACTATTGATTATGGATTACATTATCATGGATTTCCCGCTGTACTTGAAGGATACAGCGATGCAAGTTGGAACAACATAGAATCGAATTCTAAATCCACAACAGGCTGGATTTTTACTTTAGGAGGTGCAACTGTTTCTTGGTGTTCTAAGAAACAAACATGCGTCTCAGATTCAACTATGTTGGCAGAATTTATTGCTTTGGCTGATGCAAGTAAAGAAGCTGAATGGCTAAGAAATTTGCTAATAGATATCCCATTGTGGGAGAAACCATCTCCAGCTGTGATGATTTATTGTGATAGTAAAGCTACTTTGTATTCGGTAGCAAACAAGACTTACAATGGTAAGCAACGACATCTTAGTCTTAGACATCAGTCTCTTCGAGGATTACTTAAGCAAGGAGTAATCACCGTTGAATATGTAGAGTCGAAGAATAACCTAGCAGATCCTTTGACAAAAGGACTGGCTAGAGAGATGATTGCGAAAACATCGAAAGGAATGGGATTGAGGTCTACGTAACTTCAGTTAGCTTTAATGGGAACCCTACTTATGTTTTGAAATATAAACAAAGTTCAAAGGGTACAAACAAGTTAAAGTCTAACTTAGACGAGACACTAGAGTATTAGTTAAACCCATTCATAAAATCTCTAGTGTATGTATTCTGCATGGTAGAGGCTGGATTTAATTCCTTAATAAGTTCTATTGAGAAAGAAAGTAACTCGCAGAATTACTTTATAAAGAACTTACCTATGTGAGTGAAGAAAGTCGGGCCGCTTTCTATGAGATTTAGACCGTCTCTAAAGCACTCATGAAATTCGGGATATACGCAAGGCCATTAAAGCGTAGGTATAAAAGAGACACTCTCTTATCAGAATAGTATGTGTAATGACTCCGGCTAGTCATGATAGGGTCCTTGGTTCAAGATTCGTTCACCATAGCACCTTGACAAAACTTTTAGTTGTTTACACTAAGTGAAAGTTCAAAGTCAAAAGCTACTTTCATTTATGTATGATTTCTTACAATGATGCCTTTTTGTGTGTGTTTGCATGAACTACGGTGGCTTGATCCCGTTAAGGGTACGTAAGAAATCATTTTTGTGATTCAGCCGCTTCATTTTCTCTAAATCAAAATTTTGAAAAAATAGGGGGGATATGTTAGATATTTTTCATCATTTTGCATGTTTATCTTTTTGTTTTGCTAATGATTTGTCGCTCCGACTAGTGTTTGCCGCTACGCAACGGGGATCAACTTGCCCGGCCAGGTCGCGGGGGTCGAGGGGGCTCGGGGGCAACGCCCCCGGAAGAAAATTTTATTTTCGGAAGTCTTTGAATAGAAGCATCTGTTCGTTTTAAAAGTTTCTTCCAACAGATGCATTCGTTCATTTCAAGGGACACACCAATTCAAATGGTTGCCTCCATCTCTATATATTTTGGACGAATTCTCATTTATAAAACACATTAAAAAAGCAATTCGATTTTCTCTCTTTCTCTTGGCATCATCAGTTTATTTATCAGAGTGTCTTGTTGGTTTGATCAAATAGTCACAGTTTGAATCAAATGCCTCCATTGTATCCTGAGAGAGATTTTCTTTCACACCCCATACGTGACTTTGTTGGATAGGGGAGAAACATCTCTTAAAAGATAACGATTTCGTGCCTTGGAGTTCATTAGTTTTTCCAGATTTTCCTACATATTTCCCAACAAAAAATATAGTATGAACTATGACCACTATCTATTTTTCAATGTGTCAAAAGCTAATTATAATACAGAAATTACTATGGACAAAGTCTTGACAAAAAAAATATATTTCCCTAGCTAGTTTTCATCTAATTCTGTTGATAGAATGATTTTTAAAGTAAAGGTTTTGAAATAAATAAATAAATAATCTTCTTCAAGTGAACAACAAAATAATAAGCTAGTCAACAACACAACAGTTGATTGTAATTTTCAAGTTCACATGAATACGACGCCTTAAATAACAACAAAATTAGGAAGCTATAGTGCTGCTTACCGATTCAAATGTACCATTTCTAAGAAATTAACATTAGTCCATGCTATGTGAAAAGAATCGTCAAATATAGCAGAAGAAACATATAGAGAAGTACCGAGTACTCTTCAAGAAATTACCACGTACT
>CAIGRF010408225.1:14232-24489 GCA_903798235.1 Fraxinus ornus
TGCACATCCACCACAATTGATTCGATAACCAGCGCTCCTAGTAACCCATGAATTATCTCGGGATAGATACAGATGATGAGGAAATCAAAAAAGTTTATTCAAACATGGTTTTCTCCTTTTGCAAATTCCCAATTTGTCATTCCATTTTTCAGCAAGGGATTCCTCTTTCTTCCTCTTCATAAAATTATAGAGGGACAAGATGGAGGAGGTGGTGGCGGTGACGACGATGGTGGCGGCGGCAGCGGCATAGGCAGAGGAGTCGTCGTTGATGGAGAAGCAACAACTTCGACTAGGTGTATTCAGGAAAAAAATGTTTCAGAATGGATGTAAAATTGTGGGTAATTAAGTAATTCTATTTAAGGTGATTTAAGTAAATTTAAAAATTGATTAAAATTGTGGTGTAGTAAGTAAATTTTGTTGTTGTAATATAATTACCCTTTTCCATTTTACTCTTACATTTTTATGTTTATGGTCAATAATACCCTTAAAATTAAATTTATTTCAACTAAATACAATTATTATTATTATTAAAATTAAAATTATTTATTTTTTAAAACTAATTCAATAATTTCCACTAAATACTGTTATTACTAATTATCACTATATAATTAAAAAACTTACAAAAAAATAAAATAAAAATTATATCAATACTACATGTATAATTAACATGAAATGGCATAGACTATTAAGTCAATTAATATAAATATATAGATTTATAAAAATAATAAAATTACATATACAATTAAATTTTTTTAAACCCTAAAAGAATATTGCATCCCTACACTGAAAATAAAACTAATATTTAAAACAAATCCCTTTAACAAACATTCACTTGATAAGTATTAGATGAAAAGTCGTTTTCTTATAACTCGTCAACTCTTTAATCACCTTTAATTTACATTAATTTGATAAATTATGTGACAAAAAGTCATTTTTTTAATAACCCAAGTGTAAATAGTTGATAAACATTCAATTTCGCATTTTATTTTAACTTTATATTTATGGTGAACAATACCCTTAACATTCAATTTATTTCCTCTAAATAAGATAATTAATAATTTTTATTGCTTTTAAACATTAAATCAATTAATTTTCACTAAACACAATTATTGCTAATTATTAGTCACAATTAATAAAAACATTATTGAAATTTACGTAGTTCGACCATAACAATAGGTGAATAGGTATTAATGCTGAATTAAAATTTTGTTTAGATTTAATCAGCAACAAGTCACTAATTAAATTATAATTTTAGATGATTAAGCATACAAATCAATTTTTTCTATGTTTAAATACCGCAAATATGATAAGCTATAAATAAATAGTATTAAAAACAGTAAATCAACACACGATATAATCACGGAGAAACCCAAGTGGGAAAAACTNAGTAAATCAACACACGATATGATCACGGAGAAACTTAATTGGAAAAAACCTCCGGGTACTTTTCCAGTCAATTCATTATAAACGATTCAAACACTTACAATCTATCAGACAAGATGACGACATATACTATTTGATCTCCTGACTGGAGTTCTTATAGCTCTCCTGGAAACTGTGCTCCCCTACACCAATCCTTAGCTGCAATCTTCAAAATTCTCCTAGAATCTGCTACCCTGCAGCACTCATAGCCTTGCGAAATCGTCTATCTCATGTGAATCACGAAAAACACTGTGTTCTTCATCGACCGGAACTCGAATCAACTTCTCTCGATCTTCAGCAACTCTGACAGCTGCGGAGGAAAGAACGTTTTGGTATTTAGATTATGAATGTGATGTTTTTCTCACCAAAACGAACTTACAGGACGAAGGTTGAAAGATGGAATATGTATGAACTCTCTTTGATGAAGCTCTCTCAATGTTCAACATTGTGAAATTACGTTAAGATGTGTTTTGGTATTTATAAGTAGGTAAGAAAAGTAATGGGCCGGGGAAAAAGCCTTTAAAACGCGAAATAAAAATCTCTCAGACAACACTATCGCTCGACCGAGGGCTCAACGACAGTCGAAAGACAGGATGTCACTCGAGCAAAGGCAAAGCGACAAAGGTTCTGCTTTTGACGCTCGAGCCAATCTATGGCGACAGTCTAGCGAAAATTCGTGCCGTATTTTCCTTCTTTTACCATTCTCGAACTCTAGACCTAAAAACCCTAATTTCATATAATTGCACATTACTCCTTGACTTTTTACAATATTTACAATTAAGTTCCTTTTGTTAACAAAATTGCCAATTACATAATTAAAAACTTAACAATTATTACATACAATTAAAAGATACTATAATAATACTGGATATATATAATTAACTTGAAATGACTTATTAAGTCGATTAATATTAAAATATAGAATTTGTTAAAAAATAAAATTACTTACACATTTAATTTTTTTCATACCTAATATCGCATATTAAAAATAATATTGCATTCCTACAAAATTCTATTGAAAAAAATAAATATAATTATTAATTGCAATCTTTAAATATTTTATTAATCAAATACATAATTATAGAATATTTCATTGTCCATAACATAATTTTTTTTTGCTTTGAATAGATATTTTTCGATAAGAGTTTTAGACCAATGGAAGGAAATAAGTGAGAAAAACTATATGAAAATCCCCGTGCTCTTGAAGCCTCAATTTTGAATTTGTCATTCGTAATTCGTCACTTACAGATCACATCTTAAGTATGTGTTTATAAATTATTTTCTTTCCTATCTTATCGTCTCTAAGTAATTGTTGATGTGTAATATATTAGTAATTAATCAACGGTTTTTTTTAATCAAAATTATATTATCCTTATGATGATAGGAAATTCTAGCGTTCTAAAAACGTAAAACGTGGTTAGGCATGGAAACGAAATTTCAAGCTTTATGAGTCTAAGTGATGCCTAAGCGTAAATTTTTTTTTCTTATTTGTATATTATTTAAAAATTTTAATCATTGTAAAAATTATTTAATAATTAAAATTACACATATAAAACGTCTATAATTAGAAAATACTATATTTAGTGGGCTTCACGTCTTCTCTCTCCTGGTGGTAGGATTACTCTATTGAGGTATGTTTTTTTCTCTATACCACTGTATCTATTTCAGATTATACGACCTCCTAAGGTCATTCTGAAAAGGCTAGAGAGTATATTTGCACGACTCTTATGAGATTCTAAGGATCATGCGCGTCGTCTACATTCGTGTAGTTGGAAGGCGATTTGCCTTCCTGCTGACGATGGAAGTCTGGCTTTAGACGATTATATGATACGGTGGATACATTCTCATTGAAGCTATGGTTGTTGTTTAGGCCTTAGAGTTCTCTTTGGGCTCATGTTCTACTAGGCAAATATTGTAGAGGGAGACATCCTTCGCTTGCAGCAGTTCCTCACTCAGCCTCTCCTATTTGGAAGAGACTGAAGAAATTTGGATCATGCGCCGAGACACACATTGCGTGGCGCCTTGGGATATGGCAGATCTTCTTTTGGCATGATTGTTGGATGGGTAATTCTACATTGTCATCCATTTTTTCACACAAACAGCATACATCTGCGAGGGTGCATGACTTTTTCTAGGAGACTGAATGAGATTTTGGGCGATTACTTCAGGCTCTTCCACCAGCTATGGGAGAGCAGATCACGACCATTCCACTATGTCTTGATGTCTCGGATCGTAATTTCTGAAGGGCCACATCAGATGGTAGATTTAATAATAAATCAGCATAGCAGCTGATCCGCTCTAGTAGGCCAGTTCAGGATTCATTTTGCCTACTGTGGAGCCCTATCATATCTACTACCGTTTCGTTCTTCTATGGAGACTATGGAAAGATTTAATACCAGTTGATGTCATTATCCAGAGGAGGATTGACACTCATTTGGCCTCTCGATGTCAGTGTTGTTTTGAGATTGAGACCATAACTCATATTTTTACTGGTATCAGTATTTCAGATCATGTTTGACAACGTTTTGGGGGCTTTATTCTAGATTACCATGAGTACGGGAGAGAGTGTCAGACAGAGATTTCTGAAATGGAGGTATTCTGGACAGTTTGCAAGGACCGGACACATTTGCATCATTATTCCTCTACTGATTTTTTGGTTTCTTTGGACTGAAAGGAATAATTCAAAGCAATGAACATACGTATGAGCTCGAGACGTATTATCTGGAGAGTTTACCGTATGGTATCCTTTCTCCATATTGGTGGACTATTTCGACAGTTACATTGGCATAATGACATGCAGTTTACTATACTTTTTGGTATTTCTTTGACTCTCCCCCAATTTTCTCTCCCTATTATGGTTTGGTGGCGCTTTCCATCATTTGGATCTGTCAAGATCAACACCGATGGTTGTGTCAAGGATGGGTTTGCAAGCGAGGGAGACATCATCAATGACTACGCAGGAAATTGTATCAGGGCTTTCTCAGTTTCATATGGACAATGTATGATATTAGAGGTTGAACTCAGGGTTATTCGTGATGGGATACTATTAGCTAGAGATCTTGGTTTTTCAGATATTTGGGTTGAGGCAGATTCAATTGTTGTCATTCACTACATCACCAGAGGTGGCGGACCGTGGCCTATCCAAGGGATACTTAGACATATTGCAGATATCGTTTCGTTTGACAGAGACATGGTCTCTCACACTTTCAAAGAGGGGAACCAAGTTGCAGATGCACTTGCTACCGAGGGTTGACATCATTGTAGATACCAGGAATATGGACCAGTCGACCTACCACGATATATCAGGGCACTTGTTCAGATTGATAGGTATGGTTTGCCTAGTACTAGAGTTTAGGTATTTGTATTTGTATTTGTATTTGTATTTTTCTTTTATTTTTGCTTTAACTTGTTCTTTTTGTAAGGGAAGTAGTACTTTTATTTTTTATTTTTTATTTTTTATTCTTTACTTTCACTGTTAGGGAAGTAATACTTCCTTATTTATTGATTTCATTGATATCATTTGTAACCACGGTATTTCTCCGCCACAAGTGAGGACATTTTAATAAAATCTCGGAGGTGCCGCCCTCCTTCCAAAAAACTAAATACTATATTTACTTAATAATTTCTATAACAATTTTCAAGTTTTCGAAACACAAAAACTATACTATTTTTTATAGTTTCAATTTCAACTAGACAAATCATATTTAATAAACTTATAAAAAATTTATATATGTTTTTGAAGTTTTTAACAAAATAATGAGTCTCAAGATCGTAACTACATATGTAGATAGCGCCGCAGTTTAATCTTATTTAACTTTTTATTGAATAAAGTCATTTTAATTTTTGTGCAGATAAAGTCNACTGTAACAAGTTTAATAACAGTCATTAGCTGTTTCATTTGTCTCCTTACTTCAGTTTTTTGGGTCTTCCATCCCTCGTTGTGTAGAAATTAGAATCAATGGATTTAGTCATGTGCTAGACAGTGAATCTGGACCTATAATGGGGAAAATGTAGGGTGTGTATGTTCCAAGATTTGCTTAGTAGATGTCATCAACATTGTTACACCCCAATATTTTATTTCAAAGTCAAAGGTTCAACTAGTAAAGTCAAAGTCAAATAGGGACTTATATGGAATAAATTATTTTCTAGGGGTTTATTTTACAATTGACAATAATTGAGGATTTAATTAAATTTAAAGTTGAGGATGTACTTATATATAATTGGAAGTTATATTACCAAATGTTATATTAGTTGGAAGACGAGGGACTTCCACTGCAAATTTGAGTCAGTGCTCCACTAACTTGGCCATTTAAATTCATTTTTCGTTTGCCATATACGTACAATAGGCTGAGGAAACAAACAACGGATCAAACGGTGGGAAGCATAGAAAGAAAGAAAAAAGGAAAAGGAAAGAAAGGAAAAAGTAAGAAAAAAGGAAAAAGAAGGAAGAAAGTTCACTACTAAACGTTTGAGTTCATGTTCTTCATTTTTTCAAGGGGTAAAGAAGTAAATTTTTTATGGAATAGTGATTTTGAATTTTTAGGGTTCTAAGTTGTTGGTTTAATTTTCAGATTTAGGGGAAGAAGTGCAATTTATTGCTCAAATTGCTTTATTGATAAATTTTCATTTGAATCAAGGTAAGCAATTCTGTCAAATCCTAAAAATTTTAATTAGATTATTGAGTAAAAATAGTTTGTGAAAATGTTGTGTTGATGTAATTATTCACATGAAAGCATGAATTTATGGAACAACATGAAAGTTAAATTGGTTTAGTTGTTGGTTGCTAGTCTTAACTAGATTGGAATGTATGATTATTTTTATGATTGTGATGAAGGTAAATTTGGATATTGTGTATATTGTTGAAGATATTAGAAAGTAGAATACGTTCCAACCGATTAAAAAAATATTTGGAAAATTTATTCAAGTATCGAAACATCCAGTTTAAGTATTCCATCATTAAATATTAATGTTTCTTCATTTGGTAGTGATTAAATTGATAATTGTTCAAGTCGTTTTAGTTCACATTACAAGGGAGACTTTGTCAAAAAATTTATAAAAATATATCACAGTAAAAGCAGGTCAAAGTTGCCTTGGTGATAGGTCAAGCAATTTGCTAGTATCTACTATCGGCGCACGCTACGATCGGGTCCACTATGACGATTCGGGATGAGCCGTGTCAAATATAGCATAACTCAACAACTAGGACTTTATAATTCTTGACATTATAAAAACATGGATTAAAAGTTTGAGTGCAAAGTAGTTCGCTTAGCTCATCAAAGATGAGAACAATTGACTTTTTTGTTTGCATTGTCTCAATAGGCACATGTGCAATGTGGAATAAAGTTATATGTTATGGAAGTTTATCTTGGAAGGCTACATGAGGAGAGGGGGAGTAAATTCTATCTTTCTAATAATTTATTATTTTGAAAATGGAATAGTACAAATTATTGTGAAGAACATGGTGATGACGTATAATATTCCGTAATAATAGAGATTCATCATGTAGAAAGATGCAATGAGAATTACCTTTTGAATGTATGTCATACTCTTTTAGGTTTTTTGGATTTTTTTTTATTCCCAATCTTTGCACCAATGTTACTGATCTACCCACAAACTTTTTATACATTTGACATCCTCAATCTTTCAAAAATATAGCAAAAGTGATTCTTCCACATTTTGGATATGTAAATGATGAATTTGCTCTGTCTTCCACATTCATCTGTAGGTTTATATAAGGCCAAATGACCTATATACACTTCTTCAACCCAAACCTTTCAACAATCTCGTCAAAGTGGCATGTGGTGAACCTTTACACTCAGGTTCGTTGATGAAATCTTCCCTTATGTACAATTTTTTCCTCATCATACCGGTACCAATGCAATAGTTGACATCTTGAATTTCCCAAATGTGCAGTACCTCCTCGAATACCATTTCCTTGTAGAGACTACAAATTCACAGTTAAATCAACATATTAAACACAAAATTAGTGTGCTATAGTCTAAATTTATGTTGAACAAACAATAAATAATATAAGATACATTACCTGAGGAGCAAAAGCACGTGAACCCATGTCATCTGCATTCTTATTTTGATTCTGTACAATAATACAAAAATGAAAAAGTTATTCTACATCCTAAGTTATGTAAAGCTATGTTATCATATTATATATAATGATAAAGTATATAACATGAGATAACTTCAGAAGTGCTTCAACCTTTTCTTCTAGTGCTCATACCCTTTCCAACTACGTTTGTAGTTGGCTTTCAAGTTCTCTCACCCGACCATTACTTTGATTGTGTCCATCTACTTTTGATGGTGTAACTCCAAATCCAAGTCCCCTTACTCTTCCACGGCGTTCAGGACCTAGGACTCGAGCAACAGCATCATCGCGAATGGAATCTTCTGCTGGTGTATCAAAAATAGATTGGGCACAATCCTCTATCTTTTTCTGCACTTATAGAACTTAAATTTTATACTAGCAAGTGATACATGTAATAAGTTTAGTTATTATTGACAGAATGTTGATATAATACACATACCAAAGTTTCGGCAATCGCTTCATTTATAGGATTTCCATCCTTTCTAAGATGTCCATTAGTCCACACTCTAGTTCTTAACCCTTTTATGACTAGATATTTTTTTCTCTGCAATCCAAATCAAGAGTGTGTTTGGTAGAGATTAAAATCGAATTAAAATTGAAAAACTAGTCATTGTTGTTGACTTTTATTAGACGAGTGAGACCCAATAACGACTATATTTTCAATTTTAATCGACTTTTGAGCTCCACCAAATAGACTCCAAGTAAATATATATAATAGCATTGGACATATACAAGAAACTTGATATAAACTAAAAGGAATGAACATAAATAAGAAAATCATTTGAGACAGGTATAGACAAGTAAAGATAGTTTGCATATGTATCAAATCGTGAGCCATATGCTGATAACCCTTTCAACCCATAGTATGTAGAAGTTTGTGATTAGTTCTCATTTTGTTGAACTTGGCACTTTNCTCATTTTGCTGAACTTGGCACTTTTTTCCTATTAAGAGAAGACAAAAATTTAATAACAATAATCAAAAAAAATTTAAGCACTTGAGAAAATACAATTTACTTGAAAATCATTAGAAAGAGTATTTTCTACAAACTTTTTCCATTCTTCTTCAGAGTTTACATTCTTCGGTCTAAGAAGAAAAATAGCACGTGTTCTATTCACAGATGAGGCTGTTTGAATTCTAATTTATTTTCTTACCCTTGATTTGAATGACCTCCAATACTTTCCCATACATTGAAATGCCGTTTTTTGATGGAAATCACTCACATTGAACATTTGCTATATTTTTTGCACATATATAAGAAATGATGTCATTAGGAAGGAAATAGATATAATAAAAATAAAATAAATGAAAGTCTAATTATTTATAAATGTACCTGTATGAAAGTCCAAAGTTCCAATTTTTTATCGTCACCTACCGATTTCCATTCCTTAAGTACAATAGGCACATATTCTCTTACTATTGCTCCAACTATGCTAGCAAATTTATTAGAGTTAGTGAAAACTATTTGCTCGAATTCATTAAATTCAAGCTCCATCTTATGATAATTATTTTCAGGAACCATTTTCACTTGGGTTGGATCTCTTCTCTTTTTTGGAGCATCAATATTTGTCCGCGGCATGTTTTGCTAATTCGTAATTAGAGTTGATACAGTATTTTCTGGTTCACTCAAAAGTTTTAGTCGTTTACCGGTCTCTCAAATTGCAACAGCAATTGCGGCTCTTCGACGTTTGAAACTCTTGGAAGCTTGCTTAGTTGACTAAAAGAATGCAACATGAAAACCAAGGAGTGTTACAATTATTCTCGCAAGTGAACAAATATCTTGCCAAGTATAAAAGCACACATTTCCCTGAGCTTTGTCCATCGTACAGAGTATATTACTATCAACTTGTTCGAAAAAACACTTCAGAGAGAACAGAAATCTGGAAACAAAAAAGAGAGATTTACCAAACTAAGGACATTTACCAAACTAATTAATATATGTATCACATAATATGCCTTCAACATATATCCTTGCATAATTCTCATCCTCATTATGATTGTCTTCAAGTTGTGTTATATCTAATGGAATAGTTGCCCTGTGAGAAGTATCTTCTTCGATATGTAACACGTGAAAATCTCTTCGTGACGCTTGCAAAGCAATTTACCAATTAACTGTTACATTCTCCCTAGAATAAAATACTTGTTTCACCCGCGATACCAAAATGAAAGGATCGTTTTCAAATTGTCTGTATCCCTCATTAAGATTAACCAAAGTGAAACCTATCTTCATTTTTTACTCCATTCACAATATTTGCCCAATCACATTTAAATATTAGAATATGAAATGTACTATAATCAAGCACTATAACATCGTGCAAAACTCGATAATAAAGAACCTTCCCAACGACATGTGCATTATCTTTCGCATTAGATCTACAAATAGTTGTTGCTTCAACTAAAATGCCACTATTTTGTCGAGATTTTTCTGCATCTTTAGTGTGAAATTAAAGACCATTTATTACAAAACTAGAATATGACATGGACTGGCATCTAGGACCATGTGCAAGCCACTTTAAAGTATTTGAAATATTGTCCAGCAATAGTTGACCTTTGATCTGTTTATATTTTAAACGTGTTAGGTATAAAAAAATAAAATTTATAATTATACACTTATTATTACTTACATGTATGGCAGCCTTATCATCCAGCCAAGCAGCAAAAGAGTCCATGTGTTTCTTATGCAATAAAGTCTCATTTCTTTCAAGTCATTTGTCAAAACTTTTGAGTTCATCCATAT
>CAIGRF010408225.1:30082-45886 GCA_903798235.1 Fraxinus ornus
ATATATATATATATATATACATACTAATGGCCTCTTAAACTAATTCGGCCCATTATGAAATTAGGAACATGACTTGTCTCTACACATAAAGGCCCACACTTTAATTAGATGTTTCAAAACCCAAAATACCGAAACTTTATTAGATCACTTTAAACGGACTTAACCAAAATTAATAACATTTAATTTAATATACAATAATTCACATATAAGCCCACATGATCGATTAAAAATCCTTTAAAAAAACATAGGTAAAAACGGCCAACAATCCTGCAAAAATGAAATTAGAAACAAAACACAAGCAAACGCACATATTCATGGTGATTCACCCTCAATGTGAGGGCTACCTCACACCCATTGACCTCAATGCACAGGTCGATCCCTGTTCATGGGATAGATCCCTGTTCAGAGTTTAAAAATGTACGTATGTACGTTCGTATGCATGTATGTATACCCGGAGAAGATCCCTAACATTAATTACTAATGTTCCATGAATGGGTTGCACATCAATCCATTGGTTTCCAAAAAAAATCTTGAGGCCGTTCATTTCATTGTGTAGAAGAATGGTGAGAAATCCAGAATCTGAATGCTTTGCGGTTCCCAGAGTGAGTTCTGGCTCAAGGCACGTTGAATATTAGTGACTAGTAAGGTGGTGGCCTTGAGAGCAGTCCATGTTTTTTAGGTGCTAGGGTTCAAGTCCAAGAGCCTCCAATAATAATGCAAATAGAATATTTCCCAATGCTTCGACATGTTTTGAGAACTCTACAGCTGACTTCTTGTATAATTAATAGCGCGATTGAAAAAGTTTATTGTATAGTAATAACCTTTATTAAGGAAAAGAATCTTAAATCTCATTAACTATATTTTTTAGTATTTTTCCAGTACTAGAAACCAAACATGCGCTAAATTTATAAGCATATAAATCAACTTGATATGCTAACTATATCTGATTTAATCAAATAGCAAGCAATGTGTAAAGAAAAATAGAGTTCATTTTTCACGAACTTAATATTATTTATTAAAAAATGAAACAACTTTTAACGACATCAAACCTGAAAATGGATTCACGAACAACAGGTAAAGATATATTCATGAACCACTGAATTACCAAAGAATGATTTTTATGAACATTCTATAACAATAACACATCCAAGAAAATTTAAAATTGAATGTATACAACCCATTCAACTCCTTCTAGCTGCCATCAAATTAAGTACATACATACATAAAGCTGGTAATTCCTCAGAATCTTGTTGGAAATTGGTTTTGAAAGATTAAAATTTGGTTAAGTGATAAAACCAAAACTTGAAAAAGTGACTTTTATGTCAACTTCGATCAAATATTTGGACTTGACCCGATGGTCAAATTACAAAAGTAAATATACCAACTTATTCTACTCATTGAGTAAATTTTCATGGTATATTTGAAATCTTAAAACCAATTCAAGATGAATAAGAAATTGCGGTCCAAAGTTGGGAAGAAAATAGATGAAGCTATCTGAAAAATTGACTAAGGCTGTTGCTAGTTTATGGCTGGGCTATCGCTTAAGCGACATGTCAGCGATGGGCTAGCGAAAAAGTCATTGTTTTTATTCACAATCTCTCATCCTCTATATATTGGACCCTAGGGTCGTCCCAATCTTCACACAAATGATATGCAATCATATAGCATTCATTTTCTCTCATTTCTCAACCAAATCCTTGCATTATTGTTGCATAAATTCTGGTTTTCTTCACTTTCCATACCGGAGTTCATAAACTAAGTTCTGGTTCGTCGTTTCCTGTGTGTTGTAGTGCTACTCATACAAGAAGATAGTCATTGTATCTTGGGAGTTGATTGCCATAAACCGTAGGCACCGTTACTGGGCAAATTTGACTTAAGAACAAAGTGTTCAACACCTGTCTCGACTTTGATATTATTGCTGCTATACTGCACATTTTTGAGAATTTATTTGGAGTCCATTCCCTATCGTTATTCTATCGAAGTTTCTACAGAGTTTTAAATGTAACTTGAAGTATTTCCCGGCGTTGTTTATCACTCCATACACGAAATTTTTCCAACAATCTTAAGTCGAATCTTGATGGAATGACTTTGATCTTCGGTTAAATCATACATTGGTTTAACTTCTTCTACTATTCTATTGATTGTTGATGACTTCAATTTTCAATACCGATACTACTTCGAATGTGGGAACTTTAGAGGGAAGTGTTCCTAATGTGGTGATTCCTCCGGTTATGAATGTCATTACCGATTATGTTCCACATGGAGAGAAATCAGAGAAATTCAATGGGGCTGATTTTAAGATATGGAAATAGAAAATGTTGTTTTATCTCACGACCCTCAACTTGACGAAATTCTTGAATGAAGATGTTCCCGTCGTACAAGAATGGGAAAACAATATGGGCATTGTTAATTTCTCTAGATGCATGGAAACATTCAGATTTTCTATGCAAGAATTACATTCTGAATGGATTAGAAAACTCGTTGTATAACGTATATAGTTCCAAGAAATTTACAAAGGAACTATGGGAGTCCTTGGAAAAGAAATACAAGACTGAAGCGCAAGAGTTGCAGGTTACAAAATGGAATAGATTCTAATACCATCATCAATCAAGTGCAAGAGTTGCAGGTTATCCTACATGATATTCATGCGAAGAATATGTCTCTAAGTGAATCATTTCAAGTGGCTGCAATCATTGAGAAACTCCCATCTATGTGGAGAGACTTCAAGAACTATCTCAAACACAAGCGCAAAGAGATGAATATTGAAGAAGACAACCGTAGTTCGGACAAGTATGTTGGAAATAACATACCACAAGCAAAGGCCTATTTAGTGGAATCCAACAACAAAAGTAAAAAAGAGGAAGCATTCTGTTGAGTTTTCAAGAAAGAACACAAAGAAGTTCAAGGGCAATTACTACAATTGTGGAAAGGCTGTACATCATTCTGTTGATTGTAGCAAATCAAAGAAGCAAGCCCAAGCGAATATCACCGAATCTGATACCATATCAAATGGTATATTTGATATGAATTTGTCGGCGATTGTATTCGAATACAACAACATTGGAAACCCTATGGAATGTTAGGTTGATACGGGTGCTACTCGCCACATATGTGCTGATAGAGGAATGTTCACTTCCTATACTCCATCTAAGGGAGAAAAGCTAGTCATGGGAAACTCTTCAACTTCAAAAGTTGAAGGACAAGGCAAAGTGATATTGAAGATAACATCGGGGAAAGAACTTAGCCTCAACAATGTTCTTCATGTGCCGGGTATTTGTAAGAACTTAGTTTCGAGTTATTTGTTAAGCAAGAATGACTTTAAATTATCTTTGTATCGGATAAGTTTTTACTTACAAAGAGTGACATGTATGAAGGCAAAGGCTATGTAAAAGATGGACTATTCAAAATGAATGTCCTTACTATTGTACCGAATAATTCAATGAATAAAACGTCTTCTTCCTCCTATATTCTTGAGTCGTCTAATTTATGACATCATAGATTAGGACATGTAAACTTCAATTCAATATGAAAATTGTTGAATGGGAATTTACTTCCAAGTATACATTTCAATAATAGAAAATACGGAATATGTGTAGAGGTATAATTGGCCAAAACACTATTTCATTCGGTTGAACAAACCACAACACCTTTGGAACTTATTCACACAGATATTTGTGACTTAAAGTTCATACAAACGAAAGGTGGTAAAAGTACTTCATCACGTTCATAGACGATTGTACATGATACTGTTATATATACTTGTTGAGAAGTATAGATGAAGCATTGGAAGTGTTTAAACACTATAAAAACTATAAAATTGAAGTTGAAAATGAACTTGGAAAATGATTAAAAACGATTCGTAGTAATAGAGGTGGAGAGTATATTGTACCATTTGAAGAGTTTTTTGCAGAGCAATGAATTGTTCACCAAACTACTACTCCATATTCACCTCAATCTAATGGGGTTGTGGAATGAAAGAATCGAACCCTTAAGGAAATGATGAATGTCATGTTGATTAGTTCAGACTTACCTCAAAAATTATGGGAAGAAGCTACTCTTTCTACTAATCACATCCTAAATAAAATACCACACAAGGACAAAGTCGAGTCTCCTTATGAGTTATGAAAAGGTCGTAAACCTTCCTACATATACCTTAAAGTATGTGAGTGTTTAGCGAAGGTACAAATACCTAGGCCTAAACAAGTGAGGATTGGACCTAAGACAATTGATTGTGTCTTTATCGGATATGCTACTAATAGTAGTGCATATCGATTTTTGGTTCATAAATCCAAATTACTTGATGTATACGAAGGTACAATTATTGAATCAATGAATGCTGCTTTCTTTGAAGATATATTTCCTTGTAGGGAAAAGGAAACAAGTTTATATACACGAACTTATGATGAAAATGATGATGGAAGTCTTCAAACAAATGAAGAGCCAAGGCGTAGTAAGAGACAACGAATTCCTAAGACGTTTGGTCTAGAATTCGTAATTCGTTTGTTAGAAAATGATCTTAGGACATTTGATGAAACAATGTCCTTACCCGAAGCGCCTTTATGGAAAGAAGCAGTAAATAGTGAAATTGAATCCATCATGAACACCCACACATGGGAGTTGATTGATCTTCCTCCGGGAAACAAAGCGTTAGGTTGCAAAAGGATCTTCAAAAAGAAATTAAAATCAGATGGATCAATCGATAAATACAAGGCTAGACTAGTAGCCAAGCCAAGGGGTATAAACAAAAAAAGGTCTATATTTCTTCGATACCTATTCACCCCTGACAAGGATGACGTCTATACATGTCTTGATTGCAATCACGACATTGCATAATTTATAAATACAACCAAGTGGATGTGAAGACTGCATTTCTAAATGGTGAATTAGAAGAAGAAATATATATGGAACAACCGGAAGGGTTTGTTGTCCCCGGGAAACGAAAAGAAGATGCGTAAGCTTGTAAAGTCACTTTATGGATTAAAGTAGGTACCGAAGCAATGACACGAAAAGTTTGATAGAACTATGATGTCAAATGGCTTCAAGATCAACGAATATGACAAATGTGTCTACGTTAAAACCACACCTAATGAATATGTCATCGTTTGCCTATATGTTGACGATATACTAATAATGGGAAATAACTTGAATATCATTTCCTCGACAAATAAAATGTTAACGAAACATTTTGACATGAAAGATATGGGAGTTGCATACGTCATATTAGGGATTAAAATCTCTAAGACGCACAATGGATTGTCGTTATCTCACATTATATTGAGATTATACTTAAAGAAGTTTAAGGCATATGACAATAATCCTATTAAAACACCAGTTGACTTGGGAGTACATCTAGCCAAGAATACTGGTGATCCCTTATCTCAATTGGAGTATGCACGCGTTATAGGCAGTTTGATGTATGTCACTAACTACACGCGTCCGGATATAGTATACATAGTCAACAAATTGAGTAGATTCACAAGTGATCTGAGGCATTGAACCGAGTTCTTGGATACCTAAAACACACTACTTAAGATATCATACGGCGTTAGAAGGATATACCAATGCAAATTGAATATCTGATACGAAGGATTCAAAATCTACCAGTGGTTATGTGTTTACCATTGGAGGCGGAGCTGTATCCTGGAAATCATCTAAGCAAACATATATAGCTCGATCCACGATGGAGTCTGAGTTTATTGCTTTAGATAAAGCTAGAGAAGAAGCATAATGACTTTATAATTTCCTTGAAGAAATTCCATGTTGGAGAAAATCGGTACCAGCAGTTAACATACACTGCGATAATCAATCGAAAATTGCAAGAGCACATAATATCATGTATAATGGTAAATCTCGACACATACGTCGGAGAAATAATACCATTAAACAATTGATATCGAATGGTATAATCTCTATTCAATATATTAGGTCAAAAGAGAATCTGGCGCATCCTTTGACGAAAGAAATTACTAGATCAAGTATACCATCTTTCGAGAGGAATGGGCCTAAAGCCTATCAAATAAAAATCGCTATGGCAGAAACTCAATCTCGTAGATTGGAGATCCCAAGATCTTAGTTCAATGGAACAACTAAGTCATAAACGATTCGAGGTAAAGCACTTATTCCCATTCCTAAAGTGTAAAAGTACTATAGTAAACATGTATAAGGATAAGTGAAAAACTTTTAATGATTCTCGTACCTTGAAGAAGAAAGGTAGGAGATCACCTATATATGTGTGAAGTGGGGTCACTTCTACGAGAATCTGAGGATTAATTTTCCGAAAGCACTTATGAAATCAAAAGCTGCCCAGGGCCCAAAAGGACACAACCATGAGAATATAAATGGTTAGATGAGTTACGGTATTGGTACAATTGCCTGAATTTACACGAACGGGTGGATGGTTACGACTGGATAGTTCAAGACATCACGTTCTCCAACTAGCCTAGTAAATTCGATTGTATTCAACTAAGGAAGGTTCAAAGCAACCTATCCTGATGCTATGACTTGTCGCACGAACTCCGTTGTTAGAGTCTACATTCATTTGCATTTGTTGTACATATCGCAGAATTTCCATTCATGCGGAGAATTGTTGGAAATTAGTTTTGAAAGATTGAAATTTGGTTAAGTGGTAAAAACAAAACTTGGAAATGTGACTTTCGTGTCGACTTCGGTCTAATATTCGAACTTGATCAAATTGTCAAATTACAAAAGTAAATAGACCAACTTGTTCTACAGCACAACACTTGGACATAGCTTCATGTAGCCTCTGCGACTACATAGTGCATACTTGGGTCGGACTTCTTCAAAAAAATAATGTTGGAAATTGGTTTTGAAAGATTGAACTTTGGTTAAGTGATAAAACCAAAACTTGAAAAAGTGACTTTCGTGTCAATTTCGACCAAATATTTGGACTTGATCCGATGGTCAAATTACAAAAGTAAATCGACCAACTTGTTTTACTCGTTGAGTAGATTGTCTGGTATATTTGGAATCTCAAAACCAATTCCGAATGAATGAGAAATTGCGGTCCAAAGTTGGGAAGAAAATAGAGGAAGTTGTCTGAAAAATTGACTAAGACTGTTGTTAGCTTATGGTTGGGCTGTCGTTCGACAAGCCATCGATAGGCTAGTGAAAAAGTTAATGTTTTTATCGCTCGAATGAGGCGATGGTGACAGGCTAGCGACAGTGAATGGTGCGACCTTTGGCAAGAGTTGCTGAGTTTGGAGAGCGACATTTCATTCGCAACCCCTCATCCTCTATATATAGGATCCTAGGGTCGTTCCAATATTCACACCAATGATATACAATCATATAACATTCATTTTCTCTCATTTCTCAACCAAATTCCTACATTTTTGTTTCATAAATTCTAGTTTTCTTCACTTTGCATACCGGAGTTCATAAACAACTTCCGGTTCGTCGTTTTTTGTGTGTTGTAGTGCTACTCATACAAGAAGATAGTCATTGTATCTTGGGAGTTGATTACCATAAATCGTAGGCACTGTTGCGGGGCAAATTTTGACTTAAGGACAAAGTGTTCAACACTTGTCTCGACTTTGATATTATTGCTTCTATACCGCACATTTTTGAGGATTTATTTGGAGTCCATTTCTTACCGTTACTCTGCTGAAATTTCTGCAGAATTTTAAAAGTAATTTAGAGTATTTCCCGACATTGTTTGCCACTCCATACACGAAAATTTTCCAATAGATTTGAAAATGAAAAAGTCAATGTGTCCCTCCAGCTAGCAGTCCTTGATGAGAACAGATCATAATTGCTGTTAAATCTGACCTGAGGTAACCATTGTTTCTGCCATTAGATGCAAATTATCGGTGGATTGCTACTGTTTGATCCTTGCACTGGTAATTACTTGTTAAAATATATAATTCTTTACATTGAAACTCGATATATATTGTAAGATGTGGGGATTTCTTAATGGAAAATAATATAGCACAATTCAACAACTAGGACTTTATAATTCTTGACATTATAAAAATATGGATTAAAAGTTTGAATGGAAAGTAGTTTGCTTAGCGCATCAAACTTGAATTAATACTTAGTTGATGAGAAAGATGCAACGAGAATTACCTTTTGAAGTCGTACTATTTTAGGTTTTTTGGATTTTTTTTATTCCCAATCTTTGTACCAATGTTACTACCCACAAACTTTTTTTACATTTGACACCCTCATCTTTCAGAAATATAGCAAAACTCATTCCTCCACATTTTGGATATGTAAATGATGAATTTGCCCTGTCTTTAAAATAAATACAAAATAAGCAGCAAATAAATAAAAAAATTTAAAATAGTAGCAAGAGTGCTAAATATTTCAAAAATTAAAAATAGATCTTTTTCTCCAACTATGTAGCATGTTGAGCACAATTGAGAATCGATATGACGCCAGACTTTTTTATATGGCACAACAACCAATCGATATATTTTTTATTTTTATTTTTTGTTTATAATGAACTTTTCGGTAGTGGGAATTATGTGAAGATTTATTATATTGGATAATTAGATTTGAATTTATTTTTCTTGGGGTTTGTCTTACAATTGACAATAATTGAGGGTTTAAGATGAATTAAATTTAAAGTTGAGGATGCACTTATATATCATTCGAAGTTATATTATCAAATGTTATTTGCAAACTTGAGGTAGTGCTCCACTAACTTGGCCATTTAAACTCCTTTTTCATTTGCCATATACGCACAGAGGAAACAAACAGCAGTTGAAACGGTGGGAAGCAGAGAAAGAAAGAAAAAAAAAGGAAAAAAAGGAAAAAAAAGAAGAGAAAAGGAAAAAGAAGGAAGAAAGTTAGGTGCCCTATGCCCACTACTAGAAGATTGAGTTCAATTTCTTCATTTTTTCAAGGGGTAAAGAAGTAATTTTTTTATGGAATGATGATGTTAAATTTTTAGGGTTCTAAGTTGATGGTTTGATTTGTTGGTTGCTAGTCTTAACTAGATTGGAAGGTATGATTATTTCTACGATTGGGATGAAGGTAAATTTGGATATAGTATATATTGTTGAAGGTATTAGAAACTAGCATTAGTTCCAATTGATTAAACATTTGGAAAATTTATTCAAGTATCGAAACATCTAGTTTAAGTATTTCATCATTAAATATTAATGTTTCTTCATTTGGTAGTGATTAAATTGATTATTGTTCAGGTGGTTTTAGTCCACATTAAAAGGAAAACTTTGTCAAAATTTTTATAAAAATATGTCACAGTCAAAGTAGGTCAAAGCTGCCTTGGTAATGGGTCTGACACTTAGTTAGTATATACTATCGGCATACGCCACGGTCTGGTCCACTAGGATGATTAAGGATGTATCGTGTCAAATATAGCATAACTCAACAATTAGGACTTTTTAATTTTTGTCATTATAAAAACATGGGTTAAAAGTTTGAATGGAAAGTAGTTCTTAGTTGATGAGAACAGTTGGCTTTTTTGTTTGCATTAACTCAATTGGCACATGTACAATGTGGAATAAAGTAATATTTTATGGAGGTTTATCTTGGAACGCTACATGAGGAGACGGGGCGGAAATTCTGTCTTTCTAATAATTTATTATTTTGGAAATGGAATAGTATAGATTACCGTGAAAAATATGGTGATGACATATAATATTCCGTAAAAATAGAGATTCATCATGCAAAAAGATGCAACGAGAATTACCTTTTGAATATATGTCACACTCTTTTAGGTTGTTTGAGTTTTTTTATCCCCAATCTTTGCACTGATGTTACTAATCTACCCACAAACTTTCTTTACATTTGACATCCTTAGTCTTTCAGAAATATAGCAAAACTCATTCCTCCATATTTTGGATGTGTAAATGATGAATTTGCCCTGTCTTTAAAATAAATACAAAGAAGCTGACAAATAAAAAAAGTTATGATAGCAGAAAGAGTGCTAAATATTTTCAAAAATTAAAAAAAAGACCTTTTTCTCCAACTATATAGCATGTTGAGCACAATCGAGAATCCGACCAGCCTCCAAAGCCATCCAATTCACCGATGGGTTTCTACAAGTTTTTGTTCGGTTGACTCTCTTACCCTTTACCCTCTCTTTTCCAAGTCAATGTTCGAGTCGATTTTCAAAACATTGCCAATAAGGAGTTAAACACTTCAGAGGAAACATAAAGTTGAACCTTGAATAATTTATTCCCAAGACTACATGCTTGTTTGGCTGCATTATTTAAAATAACTACACATTATCATGCATTTATTGATCACAATTTTCAATTAGCTATTTTTATTTATTCTAAATTATAGATCATAAGTATTGTGATTTCTTAGTTTTCTAGTATGTTCCTATTCAATATCCCTTATTATTAACAAATATGAACTACTATTATTTAAATCTTTATTCAGTGTTTCTGTATATTAGAAAAATTTTAGTAAAATTTATTTTTCCAACTATATTAATTATGTTTTCTTAATCGATGTGAAAATGGAAGTAAATCTATTTTTATGGGAAGGATGGAGTATAATTCTTTATATGAAATTGGATAGATATTGTAAGAGGTGGAGATTTATTAATGGAAACAAGATAGAGTAAGTGAACAACTAGGAATTAATAATTCTTGACATTGTAAAAACGTGGATTAAAAGTTTGAATGGAAATAAGTTAGCTTATTTCAGCAACTTGGAATTAATATTTCTGAGTTGATGAGAACAGTTGACTTTTTTTCTTCTGCAATGTGGAATAAAGTAATATTTCATGGAGATTTATCTTGGAAGGCTACACGAGGGACTGCGAGGAGATTTTATCATTTTCTTCTAATAATTTATTTTAAAATCCAAATTTTATAATCATAAAAATCAGTGTTTATCATGGAACCACATCATTAACACTCCTCGTTTAACATATTATTGTACATTTTAATATTAAATTTCATAAGATAATACTATATATTGGTTGTGGCAAGAAGAAAGCTCGGATAAATTACTTCTCATAATTTAAATTCGACATTATGGTGGAGAAAATAAGATAGTGGTTATTATTGTTAAAAACATTGAGATGATAGTCTAGATAATAATCTGTTGGGACTGAGGTTCATCATGCAAAACGATGCAATAACAAGGTAAAAGGGATTAAATCGGGTCAAGTAGGAAAATCAGAAGCAACCAACAAAAATGGGAGGAAAACTAGACTCGCCCTTGGACAACATCAGTAATCTTTTTCTAGCCCCAGACAAATCAGTTGATAAATTGAGGTTCATCTTGTATTGAATAATGTCACTCCAGATGGGATCGTGGGATCAGGCTCAAAGATATACAAATACTACATTTTCTACCAATGTTTATATATTCTAAAAACATTTCTGGACCATTTGATCAAGACAAGGATGTATTTTTAGTAGAACTTTGTATTCATCTTTTTTGCAAAAGGACCAAACTATACAATGATTTAGTTGGTTTGCTGTATGCGGGAAGGGACAAGTCAAGAAGATAATTGCTGTACATATGATGATATCTATCATAATTTGGTGAGTGATTCTTGAGTGATATACGTGCTTTGCTTCATCATGAGACTACCTTCTGAACGTATGCCATTCTTTTACATGTTTTGTGGTTCGGCACCCTCACCAATATATTGGACACATACAGAAATGGGAAACATAAAGCTGAACCTTGAATCATTTATTCCCAAGATTACATTGTTTGGTTGCATTATATAAAATAACTACACATTATCATGCATTTATTGAACAGTCTTCAAATAACTATAGTTCATTACATAAAATAGCAATTAACAAGTGACAGAAAAATAATTCACGATTTCTTTCTGTGTCTCTTGAAACAAGTCATTTACTGAGAAGGATTAAATCTTCCCTTGCCATCTTCATGCTTTGAAATAATTGAGAAGATAATCCTCATGAAGACCACTAGTAAAAAACTTCATTACATAGTCACTTAATAGTACGTCTCTGTATATAGGTGGACTTTCTTCTGATATCAACTCTTTAATGGGGCCATAAGAAATATTTTCCGTGCCTAGAGGTCCCGAGAAAAAGCATGCTAGAGAAATTCTTGGCCCAAGATTATCAGCAAGCACTCTATGGTTATTGCTTCTGAATATGCCATTTGATACCAGCTATACCAAAAGTTATCAAATAGAAAACTTGAGTGAATTGATATGAGCTAACATCTCAAGCAAAATCATATGATCAGCTACTTCTGAAACACAAATTCACTTTGGTGACTAAACCTACTTCTGAAACACAATTGCAGATATGAACAATTAAAATAATAAACTTAATGGTTTCAACTCTAGATCAGCTTTTCCATATAACAATCCGAGATTTTCCTTAAGTTTTTTATTAGGTATCTGAAATTAAAAAAATAAAAAAATTGTAGCCAACTAAGCTGGTAAAAAAATGGTTAGGAGGCTAAACTGAAACTTCGATATATACCTGGAGAAGATCCCCAATGTTAATTACTAGCCCTCCAGGAATAGGTTGAACATCTACCCATTGGTTTTGAAAGAAAATCTGGAGGCCACTTTGATTTTGTAGAACAATGGTGAGGAATCCAGGATCTGTATGCTTTGAAGTTCCCAGAGTCAGTTCTGGTTCAGGGCATGCTGGATAATAGTGACAGTGAAAGCGGTGTCCTTTAGAGCAGTTCATGTTTCTTAGGTGCTCAGAGTCGAGTCCAAGAGCCTCTGATAAAATTCCAAGTAGAATGTTTCCCAATTTTTCTACATGTTTTGAGTACTCTAAAGCTGACTCCCTGTGAATAAAAGGTATAGACGGGCAAATCAATTTCTTTCGTGCATATAGCAAAGCAAATGTATAGTTTGGTAGACAAAATTGGACAAAGCTCAATAGTATAAAAGAAGAAAATATTTTTAACTCGTTCATTGTAGTGTCATGTTGTGTCCACAAATGTGTACATAACATGAAAGTGCACTGTTGCTAACTTATATTCCTTTCATAGAAAAGAAGCAAACTTCTAAACACGCAAAGTGTGTATACAAATTTATAGAAATTCAATCCTAGTGTGAGAACTATGTATACTTGTTGCGGGTGTTTACTGTAATGGTACAAAGGATCTCACACTTCTCCGAAAAACAGCCTCCTCTAAAAATTTTTAATATGGTGAGAATATCAGGAGTAATCGAATAAATGGAGGACAATCCAACATATAATTGAAAAAACAGAGTTGATATGCAGTCGAGAAGATAAGTGAACGCTACTATTAGTTTCAACG
This sequence comes from Fraxinus ornus, assembly GCA_903798235.1. Classification (NCBI taxonomy): domain Eukaryota; kingdom Viridiplantae; phylum Streptophyta; class Magnoliopsida; order Lamiales; family Oleaceae; genus Fraxinus; species Fraxinus ornus. The sequence goes on from CAIGRF010408225.1 coordinate 43,301, forward strand.
CAGGTCAACAGGGTGTGTCATGGGGTGTTAAGTAAGCTGCCATAAAAATATATACCTGCATGAATCTGGAAACTCTTTGGAATAAATTTGTTCAGGATCTGAAAATGAAATACTCAACGTGTCCCTCCAGTTAGCAGTCCTCGATGTGAACAAATCATAATTGCTGTTAAATCTCACTATTCTCGTGTTATCCCGCGTGTAATATTTCTTTTTCACTTCAATATCCTGCTCATTGAATTTCTGTATTCCATCAAGCATTTCATCAAGAACTTTTAAGGGTATCCCATGATTCACTACCTGAAAAAATCCACATGTTTCTGATGCAATTCTTACTTCTTCTACAATCTGTTTACGCCTGCCTGCTTTCTCCAGACCACCCATATCAATCACAGGAACTTCAATTTGATCCCTCTTGTAATTCAACTCTTCCTCCAGTTCTTCGATTGGCCTTACAAAAATCTTGGGAATTTTTTGCAATCCGGCATCAATTAATCCCTTTACACCAGCTTTTGTTTCATCAAAAGCCTTCAATTCTTGCATTCTATCATATTCTTGGGCACCTGAGGCATCCATTGTTTCTGCCATTAAATGCAAATTATGGGTGAATGGCCACTGTTCGATTGCACTATATATCTAGAAGGATGACTGCTTAAAATGTATATATATATTTTTTATACTGAAACTGGATAGATATTATAAAAGGTGAGGATTTCTTATTGGAAACAAGATAGCACAATTCAACTAGTCAACTAGGAATTAATAATTCTTGATATTTAAAAAAAAAATTTGAATGGTTATAAGTTAGCTTATTTCATCAACTTGTAATTGATATTTCTAAGTTGTCGAGAACAGTTGACTTCTTTTGTTTCGTTTTCTCTGTCTCAATTGGCTCATGTTAAATGCCGAACGGGAAAACATTTTATGGGGATTTATCTTGGAAGGCTACATGATTGGAGGGGCATGTAATTTTCTCTTTTTGTTCTAATAATTTATTTTAAAATTTAAATTTTATAGTCGTAAAAACCTGGAATGACATCATTAACATATTATTATACATTTTAATATCGAATTCCTTAAGATACTATTATATTTTGGTTGTGGGAAGAAGAAAGCTAGGAGAAATTACTTCACATTATTTAAATTAGACATTATCATGGAGAAAGAAAAGATAGATATTTGTCGTGGTTTGACCCAAATTTTAGTAGACAATGTTCTAAAAAGCGTAGAGCGTGGCTAGGCGTGGAGGCAAAGTTTCAAGCTTTACGAGCCTAGGCAAAACTTATGCGTAAAAAAACATTTTTCATTTTAAATTTTTAATCATTGTAAAAAAATTTAATAATTCAAATAATAACATACCAAACATTTAAAATTTTAAAATATTGTATTTACTTAATAATTTCTACTTAAAGATAAGTTTTAAAATCATAATTACATAACGTAGATAACTTGTAGCTTAAATCTTATCTAATCTAACTCTTTATCGGACTCTAATTTAATGTCTTCTTCTTCATCTATAAACAAAAAAAAAAAAAAAAAAAAAATAACTTATAGCTTAAATCTTATCTAGTCTAACTCTTTATCGGACTCCAATTCAATATCTTCTTCTTCATCTAATTCGTCATCCGTATCATCTGATATAAAATCATCATTCTCGAGCTCCCTTATTTCATTTTGATCATTTCTTGTACCTCTTGTATGTTGTAACATATCATCCTCCACCCCTATCATTCTCCTCCTCACCCTTATCATCACAACTTTCCACAATCCAAGATTGTGCATTAGTAGCATCACTTGCTAGTAAAGTCTCTATTTTGGCCTTCCTCTTCTTATTGTTCATCAACCTTGCATTAAACTGGATATAAACAAGATTGTTCATTCTCATAATGTCAAGTCTATTCCTTTTCTTGATGTGTATAGATACAAACAAACAAACAAACAAAAAAGAAACAAAAAGAAAGGTCCATTTAATGGAGCATAGCATATTCAAGTAATTGCTCATGGTCAAAAGAAATGAGTTGTGTACAGCCTAATTAGTACTTACCCTTTAAAAAACACTCCAATTTCCTTCACAACCTGATGAACTAATAGTCAAGTCAACTATCATTTGTTAAGTTTAAAACGATAGTGGGCTATGAGTTTTATTTAAAAAAGAAAAAAATTGGGCCCCCTTAAAATCTAGGCCTGAGGCAGAGACGCGCTCAAGAACGCCTAGGCGAGCAGTAAGCATTCAACATTGTCATTGACCGCTTAATTTTCGCTTAGGCTCAAAGCGAAGCGTTTTCATCACACTTCTTGCCTAGGCGCACTTTTTAGAACACTGCTAGTGGGTATTGGAGACCAAATTAGAGTGATTTTGAAGAGATCAAAGTTATGGACCGGAGAAAAAAGGCGCCGCATTTTGGCTAGCTTGGTACTAGCTGGCCGCTCGAGCGAGCCCTGTGGAAAACAACCCGAAAGTTTGTTGCCCATCGTCATTGCCCCGTCGCTCGAGCGATAGGTTTATCAGGTCCAGGCCCGTTTCGTCTTTTGACGCGTTTTTGGACTCCTATTCTTCTACAACTTGTCTCTAGGGTTTATATATATATA
>CAIGRF010408350.1:0-16977 GCA_903798235.1 Fraxinus ornus
CAGCTGAGCTTCCGGATATCCCGTAGCTTATTCAGTCAAGAAAACAATTGAAAATGTGTTACCATGTCCAATTTCACTGTATTATTCAAGAAATTGTCTCTACTTAGAGTCTTTTTATTTACATGTACAAAAGTAACATTCTTGCCCACAAATGCATCTTTTTTCCTAGGATTGAAAAGTTCACTTGTGGCACGTTTAGTAGGGAAGTGGACACAACAATATTAAGAAAGAAAATAAACTGAAAAACTTGTCCATTATACTGTTCAATCATATCCAATACTACTTTCCAACTCAGAAATGCTTATGAGGGATGGCTGCCATGATTTGGACTTTGCAGCCGAGAAATTCGTCAATCCTGACCTTTTCCGTTGTCTGTCATGCCCCATGGCCTAAAATTGTCAAATTTCAATCGTAAGTATCCTCGAAAAGAAATGCTTAACCTTATTGAGTCGTATGAAATGCATTGCACAGGGCAAGATTTTAACTTCGTTTCATACCATAGAGTCGAACTTACCAATGAGCAATCGTTGGCTAAAAAATTACCTGATCATTCTTCTTCTGTGCAGATTTTCCATCTTTGGATTCGCAACCAGCACCGTGCTTTAGTAAATTCATCTTCAAACTGGCAGCTGATTCTGGCAGGTTTTTCTTCATCTTTGCATATTTCTTTGCTCTCAGCACTTTCATAACATCTGCAACAAAATCAACACAAAATAAAAAAGTTTAATTAAGGATAAGCCTATTAACTAGCACAAAACAATCCCGATTATTAGTCGTTTTTTGTGAAAAATAAGAAAGAAAAAAAAAAAACTCCCTGTTGACGGGTTTTCTTATAGTGGTGAAAGAAGAGGAAGAAGCTGGAAGAGTACCAACCTTGTGTGGTGACAAGCCGATAAGCCCGGCCAAGAACTAATGTATCGCTTGGCCGGAGAAGCTTAACATTCGTATATCGAACAGTATTTTCATGGGGATTTTCTTCTCCGGTGACCGGTAATGGAATTATCAGTGAAACATAATGTCCTGGATTCATTTTCATCACCTCACTAGCTGTTACTGGCCAATACATTCTCTCTTGTTTTCCACTAGGATGTTGTATCACTAATGCTGCAGCATCCACAGTCTGGCAATTCCCCATCTAATTGTACTTATTTCTAAAGAAAATGTTAATGCAGAGTACTAGAAGATGAAGAATTATAAGAGAGATAAGTATGTAGTGAACTAAACCAATGGTCCCTTGAAGGTGGTAAAAATAGGTCTCTCTCAAAGTAAACCAACCCCTACCCCACCCCACCCCACCCATGACCCATCCACTATGTTTAATATTCATATGACTCATCAGTTTTGCTGTAGGTATATTGTGATTAACACTTTTGTTAACACTGCATGAGGTGGTCAACATTTTTGCCATTGATTTTAACAACATTTAAAATAATCACAAATTTTGACAACGCATACAATGTCAACAAAGATGTTATCAAAGAATGTACAAATAGCATAATTCATTACTCATTTACGCACGGTGGCACATTGTACAAATTATTGGAGTTTTCAAATTGTATTATTTTGTAGACCATAATGGTGTACAATAATAGTATTGTAGTATTTCCATAGTATGGTTACTACATGAAAGTCATTTACTGCATGTTTAGTAGAGATTAAAATCAGATTAAAATTGAAAAATTAGCCATTATTGTTGACTTTCATTAGACGAGTGAGACCCAATAACGACCATATTTTTAATTTTAATTGTTACCAAACAGGCTCTTATTTTGCTTAGATATTAGTGATATTGCCACCTGGTTAGATGTTAAAGGTTCTATGATGTATAGTAGCACGCGTAGGAGTATTAGACAAGGTCAATTTTTTTGATTCACTAAAAATATAACTCGCGTATATTTTATCTTAAATTACGAATACTTTTATTTTAATGATCGCATTCATATCTTTCGCGTTTAATATTTTCTTATTTATGATATACCGTAGTTAATGTTTCATGGTAATTCGAACTTAAATAATAATAATAATTTCTTTATGATTTCATCAACTGGTCCTTATCTGTCCCATTGGCATAACCAATGTGCACCCTTAATTAGCTGAATGTATCGAGGCATTTGACTTAAACATTGTCTTTTTCCAGATTTTCAATTATGGAACTCGAAAAAATAAATTATGTACTTGAAAACATGTTGTTGACAAGATTATCTCACTCCATGCTTGTACCATTTATATATTTATTAAAACTACTTAAATAAACTATGTCTAGATTATCTATTTATTTGGATAATTAGCACATAATGTCTCTATCTTTTATTATTATTGTGAAAAATATTTTTACCTTTCATTTTTTTGACATTTTCACCTTATCTTCACCTTTTATTGAGCAAAATGTTTTTTTTATTCATTTTCTCAATTAAAAACTGTGAAATAATGAATATACATTTTTCTTTAAATAAAACAAAAAGTAGTCCCAATTTTTTTTTAAAAAAAACAAATGAATCATAAATAAATTATTAAAAAAATAATTAGCATATAATGTTCATACATTTCACTATTATTGCAAAAAACATCCATATCTTTTATTTTTTTGACATTTTCACCCTTAATAATATATTTGATTGCATTTCTATACATTTTCATCTAATTTCTCAATAAAGAGCTATGAAATGATGAATATATCCTCATATTTAAATAAAAAAAGAAAACTAATTTTTTTAATTTTTTAATTTTTAATAATTTATTTGGGACTCGTTTGCACTTTTTATTTTTTATTTTTTGATTTTTTAGTAAATTTAATTGGGACTCGTTTGGACTTTTTTTTAAAAAAAACCCTAATTTTTAATTTTTTTAATAATTTATTTGGGGCTCATCTGCTCTTTTTAAAAAATTAAATTCTATTTTTTTTAATAATTTATCTGGGACTCGTTATCATTTTTTAAAAAAAATTGGAACTATAATTGCAATTAATTCTTTAGATTTTTTTATTTAAATATGATGATATATTCGTTATTTCACAGCTCTTTATTGCGTAATTGAATATGATGATATATTCGTTATTTCACATCTCTTTATTGCGAAATTGAATGAAAATGGATATAAATGATGGTTTGCGTAATCAAAAGTGTAACTAATGATAAAAATGCCAAAAAAAAAATAAAAATTAGGGACTTTTCACAATAATAGTAAAGGTAGGAACATTATGTGCTAATTACCCTTTAAAATAATTTATTTGAGAATCATTTGTGCCTTTTTTTAGAAAAATGGGATTATGGTTGCAATTAGTTTTATTTTTATTTTTGTTTTATTTAAAGAGAATGATATATTCATCATTTCACAATTTTTAACTGAAAAAATGGATGAAAATGACATTTTGCGTAATGAAAGGTGAAAGATAACAACGTTTTCCGCAATGATAGTGAAATGGACGTTATGTGTTAATTACCTTTGTTTATTTAATTGACCTTTCATTACCAAAGAATTGTAGTTCTAGCAACGCTATAACTACATAATTTTCGACGATGAATTTGATTTTCTCTATATTGTAATTTCATATGTAATATATTATAAATAGGTGATTTGCGAAATATGATTTTTTTTAACCTCAAAATAGGAGAGGATATTAAGGACAATCATTGTGAATAATATGTAAAATAAATAGCGGAGCACAATCGACTTAATCAAAATCTATCTAGGAATTGTTAGTATCAAAAGAGGCAAGACAGAAAATATTTCTATCCCCATTTCTGGAAATAAAGCAATAAGGTGATATTCTACCTAGTCTAAAAATGCTTCGATATCGAATAAAATGAATTTTTTTAAACCAATGGAAAGATGATTTTACCAGTTCAACGTTTTAAATATTTTGCAGGCCAAGAGTGGTTAGAATAAAATATTTTCTTGAAGCAAAACTATACTCCTAAGATAATAAAGAATTGACTTTTTCTTTTAGGTAATGCCGGCAATTTAATTAAATTATTTATCTCAATAAAGGTAAGAAAATTGTCTATGTATCTATCGTAACACTAATCCGTTTGGCAAAAATTATAAATTATTTACAAATGATCAATCTTTATTTTCAATCACACATTTCAATTACCACAAGACCATCTACTTATATACCACTCATTTTTATTTATTTATAAATTTAACCGTTTATAAATCCTTCTCAAGTGTGAAGCTAATTAAGCCATGTTTGACAAATGTGGACAATATAGGCCAAGAATTTAGTGGATGACGACTTTTTTTTTTAAATAACTTTTTTGATCTATTTCTCCTAAGGTCATATGTGCACAGTGCACTCTCATACTATACATATAAGATAATTGACACGCATTCACATGTTTCTTTTCTTCGTCCAACGTTTTTGTTCTCTTTATCATTCTTAAACAGTCAAACTTAAATGTCATAGAACATCGATTGCATGTTGTAAAGAGGATTGAATAACATCGAATATTATTAAATATGATAAATAAGTACAGTTCTTGTACATTATACATTCCAATCTTATCGAATACCGCTTACGAGAAAATTACTAAATTTCTTCTTTTTTCTAGCATTCCAATATTAATAAACCAAAAAAAATGGCATCATAAAGGTATATAATAAAAAATTAAATCAGATTTCTCCAAAGATGCTCCAACATAATATTAAAAATTATTTATTCTGAAGTGTGTGACAAGTGATTTGGAATATTTATTCAGAATTATTTCTGTATTTTGTAATGTAATTGCAAACAGTGGTTAAAGAATTGAAGAGAAAGAAAATTTCCACACGAGCTACTTCTTTGTCTTGATTGTTATTGGATTTCGAGTGAAGATACTTTTTTTTAAGCAAAGATTATGATTTAATTACTATATAAAACGCTAAATCTAACCGAAATATTTGACCTGTGTAATTCAGATTTACCTTAAACTATTGGTAAACCTAGGTGATTTTGAAGAATTTCTACATAAGTATGTATAAACATCTGTCAGTCTCCATGTGAAGTGTTGGGGACCTAAGTTTAAAAATATTAGATAAATCGTTGAATTGGCTTATTGTATTGAATAGTATTAATAAAGAAAAAAAATCAAGATTTTATTCGCTACGATATTCCGTAGTGTATATCGAGCATGCACTACACGTGTTTAAAAACTACTTTCAAATAATTAAAGGACTACAAAATTAAATTAAGTCTTAGTTTTTGTAACTTTTCGCCTATGTAAATTGCTCTAATTGATGTTAAGGGATAAATGGTTTCATCTTAAAATATCAAATTTATTAAGAAGAGTAGTCCAAACTCTTATAAATTTATCTATATTTTCATCTTTATTCGATGTAAAATTTTATTTCTTAAAAATTGATTCGTCGAAGTCGGGGATTACAACTCTTTGCCTTAAATTAATGGGTTTTAACTTATTATATATAAAGTTTAAGACATCTACAATTCTTTTTCACTACTTTGGTCGAGCATTGAAGTAAACGACCGTGGAAAACATATAATCAAAGGTTCTTAACTTCCTTTGTCCATCCACTAATATTAATACAATAATACTTGGGTTTGTTACTGTTTGGGCAACTTTTATTAGAAAATTCAAATTCTAATTTGTACATATAGTTTAACGTTGTTTTCCTCACATTCTTTTTAATAAAAGAATTAAAAGTATCGATTTGGTGTATCTTAAAGAATGTCTAAAGCCAATAAAATATTTATAAATTCATTTAAATTTCATTTTTATCACGATTGAGTTACTTCATCTATACCTTTGTTCCCTCCCTCCAACTCTAATTTAGTAGACAAAAAACTATGTTGTGTTACCATTTTCCGTTTGCTATTTGCTACTCATGTGTTTAGACGTAGTGTGTCGATAATAAAGGAGAATTTAGAATTACGCTCTCCAACTTATTGTGTGTTGTGATATGGTTCGTTAACCTTTAGAATTGAGGTTTTGGATTCCCAGTTTGTTTAAATATATAAAAACCGTCCTAACATTATGGAAATTGTCAACTTGAACATAAATATCACACGTGACTTTCACATAATTAAAAGATGAAGTATAAAAACGTATACCACTTTAAACTATGTTACTCTTGCTTTAATTCATTTAAAGTCGTGCACGATTTTAACGAATTTCCATCGCGTACTCAAAATATTTAAATAGTTGAGAATCCAAAACATCACTTTTGAAGTTCAAAATTTGTAACACCATCACTTGTTCGAGTAATAGAGCCCAACCCTTTGCCCCTTCGGGGGTGACCGAGTTGATGGAGCAAATGAACGCGGAGATCGGAGGTCACGAGTTCGAATCCCCTATCAACACTTCCTTAGTCGAGCCCGTCGCATCGGGCTTACCTAGTGGGGTTTATTTCTCCTATGTGATTTGCGGGCTACTACACATGGAACGAGGTTTACCTAGTGCGCATTCATGGATAGCGACTGCAGGTTCCTACGTCAAAAAAACAAAAAAAAGAGCCCAACCAGAATTTTTGGATCACTAAATTATAAATTCAACTGTAACAAAATAAAGTTCCATCATCCAACTTCATGAACTTTTAGCATTTTTAATAGACAATTCACAATTCGATTGCATCCAGTCAAAAGTGGGAGTCTTATATATTGACACCATTTCATTAATCAGATATTATCGACAAAAATAAATACACCTTTTAATGAAAAAGCCCTTCAAGAATTATCATTAAGATAAATTAAGCTTTTGCTTTAACCTAAAAAAGTACTTACTTTTATCATGTCAATATGGGGACTTCATTGGAAAAAGGAAGACCATCCATTTTTGGGGGTGACACCAAAAAATATTTTAAAAAACTATACCGATCATTTAAATAAAGCAAATATACTGAATTATTTTTAACTTTCCTCATTTAAAAATAATATTGTTCTATGATCACGTTAAGAACTTTGTAATCAGTACATTTTGGTCAAATCTATGCGATCAGCTCGAGAAAAGATTCTAAAGATTGTGAATGCCCATGTTATCAATTATATACATATAAACTTTAATATGCTAGAATTTTTAACATTTTATTAATTGAAGGTGAGAATTATAATCTCGGAGGGTTGCTCAATTGGTCAGACTTTGGGTTGGCTGTCAAATGGTCACCAGTTCGAGTTCCCTCATAATCACTGAGGTGAGTACCCGACCGTAAATTTCAGGGCCTGTGGGATTAATCGAGGTGCGTGCAAACTAACTCGAACATTCACGGTTATAAAAAAAAGGTGATAATAATAATAATAATTATTATTATTATTTTTATATAAAGATTCAAGTGCGACATAAATAAAATGTTTGAGACTCTGAAGATTGGAGATCAAAGTGCAATATGAGTCGAATGCTAGAGACCTCTATTGCTATTATAAAGTAATGGAAAATTTTTATTCAAAAGCTACATATGATCTTGGAGGAAAAGTTTGTAACTTATATAAAAGTTTAAATATAATAGACAAAAAAAAAAGTGACCATTAACGCCGTAAACTAATATTTAAAAAAAGCGACTATTGCAATGCAATCTATTTCACCTTTATCCACGAAAATACAAATTTCGTTATTAAATCTTGAAATAAAATTGACTTTAACTTTTATTTCTATGCATTCTTACTCTAGATTTTCCGGTGTCTACTTTGATGCCCAAGTATTAATCTTTCGTCGAAAGGGAAAAAAGAGAGGAAAATCATAAGAATAAACCAATAAAAACTTGACCCAGTAATGTACCACGTTGTCACCCTTATCCAAAATGTAATTTTAACGTATTCACACTTTTCATGTTGAAAAGACATCGCTTTTAAAAGATTCACAAAAATTGGCTAAAGTATCGACGAATTAACATCTTTTACGACACATACACCATGTCTACGCACTTAATACATAACGAATTATTAACAATTTAACAGTGAATTGTTTTGAAATTTTTCATGAGTGAAGTGCATGAATGATGAAAAAGTTTTTCCCTTTTTATAACTTTATATACCATGATAGTGATATTTCAATTGCATGCAACGTCGAAAATGGAAAATTGTTCGTCTTTTTAATCGACATTATTGGTTGGTAGAAACGGGAGTATATGACGTTGAGCAATCATGTATTGACACACGTGTTCGGAGTGGTCATTGTGTCTCTTGTGATTTCATGGTTGCCTAAATATCTGCAGACAGTAAAGATAAAAAAAATGTAGCCAATTTGTCGAATTCCATTTCAATGAAAAATGCATATTGCCTTTATCAGACAAGAATTCCTATTTTTAACCTTTTAATTTTGTTTGTTTGCCTTCATTGCCAAAGACGATAGGGGCAAATTCACTTCATGAAATTCATTAGACAAGACAAGACAAGACTATGTTTTTTGTTTATAATCTTGATGTCAAATTTCTCTTATTCTTCGTATTTCAATGTTGTAGAATACACATTAAAAGAGAAGCTCAAGTGTTTGATTATAAGTTAACAAGTAATTGAGCCTAACTAGCATTTTCTGCGGGAGGGCACAATTATACTACGCAGCTAAGAAGCTAAAATCCAGTCTTATGAAGAGAGTGAAATTCGTCGTATTGAAATCCAACTCAAATTTGAGTTTCATTAAAAAATTATGTTGTATCAATTAGGAAAACTTTTAATGCATTTGAAATTTTTAAAATTGTAGGTGATTAAGATACCAATTTCACTAACGTATTAAAAGGGATGACAAAAAAATACATTCAACCGGATACCCGCCCCAAATTGGATGGGGATTACCTACCCGATAAGTGTAGTTTCTACACTTATTCGAGATCATAAGTGATGATATTTTATTGTTATTTGGATAAAAAACTACCTAACTTGTGTTGTATTGCATTTTGTAGGTAAAACTCGATATTTTGATGAAAAATTGTAGAAAAGAATGCAAAAATAGTGAAAAATGACGAAATCCAAAAGTCGAGGACTAAACTGCAAACAATCCATAGATGAGACGGGCAAGAAAATGAAGATCAAAGATACCGAGCATTTAATTGGAAGATAAATGAACAAGATTGCAAGAGAAAATGACTGAAATGAAGCAAATTCAAAGTTTGGGGACTAAAGTACAACAACTAAAAAGTTGCGTCGAATTTCACAATGAAGATTTGAGAGCGCTGGGAATCAATTGGATGAGGAAATAAGTCAAATGGATGAAGTATAGTCAAAGTATTATCACACATCAACTTTCAACCCTAAAAGTTGTGCTTCAAATATTTAGCCTCATATTGAGACCCAATTTTGGCATAAAAAGATTTCGAATTGGAAAAATGATATTTCTATAAGAATTGTAGCCCTCCGAGTTAGATTTTCAATGCATTTTGAATCACCTCAATTGAATAACGGGAGAGAAATTCACGACAAAAATATTGACAAATGTTCAGTTGTAAAAAATTAGGCAAGAGGGCCGAGGCATCCAAAAACTAGTCAAGCGCGCGCCCTAGACATGCTTAGGCGTGTGCCTCGGTACAAAAAGGAAAAAAATCCGATTTTCTTCCATTTTGTTTTGGTAACAATTCAATGCAATCTTTTTAGTATTATTTAAATCCCAAACTCGACTAGAACGTAAAGAAGGCAATTCGACCTAAATTTCATCATATTCTACATATTTTGGAGGCGAAGAACAAGTTTGTACATCAATTCAAGGTGAATCATACAAGGATTTTGAAAATTCATGACCCGATTTTAAGATTTGGGCCAAGAACGTAGATTTCTGCTACTTCTTTCATCTTTCTTATTTCGGGTGATATTTTTCCAATTATTTTTGTGTAATTTAATTATAAGAATATTAGGCTAAATTTCTCGTTGTATTAGATGAATGATAAACCCTATTGTTTGTTTATTTTAATTCAAGACAATTAGTTTAATATTTCTTGATTTTTCTTAATTGGTTTTGCATTCCTATTGAACTATTTGATAGCTCGATCACCAATTAAATAGTAAGTTGCTTGTTGTAATCATGTGTGATAAATTTTGTGAATCAATACATGTTTTTCATATGAATTCGGACTAAGAATATGATTGGGTCGTATTAAACATATGTATAATATATCTTGAAAAAAAATATTGAGTAACAATGGATTATCGATTGTCTTGAATGCATGAATTTACTAGATACGAATTAAATGATAATATGGGATTCACAATTCCAATACAAATATTCACATATTAAATAAATACTTTATTTACTTTGTTAGTTTAGGATTAATATAGAAAACATACAAACTATCTATTTTAATATCACCACACTTCGAATTTAATAGTAGTTATTGAACTATAAGATAAACCTTATTCCTCATAGAACGATACTCTTAACTCACAAATCTTATTACTTGTAGAACGATCCCATACGTTTGAGGATTTTGTCCAAAAACTACCCAATCGAGTAAACGAAGAAGGGAGGGAATATGGGACGGATGTGGAAAACATGGTCCACAATTTATTTAAAATTAATTTCAAATTTAAACTGTTATCAAATAAAAAGAAAAGATTTATCATTATTTTTAAGGAGAACATGAATTGTTCTTAACAAATTGGAAAAAACTAATATTCATTAATTAAAAAAATAAAAGCAATAAATAAAAAATCAAACGAGGCCTAGCCCCGAGCCCTCCCCGTCCCACTTTAACCAGATATGGGGAAGGACAAGGTAACATAAATGTCCGACAAGACGGGACGGGATAACTTAAGTTGAATGAAGTTATATTTATGCATAATTATTATTTATTTTTTCAAATTTTTGTTTTTGGTTTCTTAAGTCCGATCCCTTGGTTTGTGACTAACCCGAAATTAAGTCTTACTCGTAGAATGCATGTTTGATACACAATATTAATTAAGACTAGACATTGAAAAGACAAGATTTTAACTTGTTTTTCATTTTTATCCTATTAATTTTTTTTTTCCAATATTACGTGTCAAACTTGCTTTTAAGTATTTAGCAAACGAGTAATGTTATTCATGGTCAACGATTACAGTAAGTCAGTAATCATCAACATATGTCAGCTTGTTATTGAATACATTAGCTTGATATTTGAGACAATAAATTACAAAAAAAAACTAATGCCTCAAATAACAAGCTATCACATAGGATGACTATTACAGTCGCTGACTATGAATAATATTAATCTTATTGAGCTAAATGGTTAGAATTAACCCGTATGTTACTTAAAGCGGCTATCTTGAAGTTTCTAGATAAGTTTCTTTGGAACATTTTTTTTCTCGTATTGCTATCACCTTTGCCTCGAGCATGAATCCATTAGAAATGGAATTGATTTTTTTGTAAGCAAGCATGTGTTGAGTCTCAACGAGTCCCTGTCTAATAAAGTAAAGCCGGCAAAGAAGGCCCTTAACAATGTTCAAGGTTGTGACTAGTGAGTGAGGTTGTTGCATATGATTTTTTCACATTTGTACACAACTTGGATACCCCAAGACGGAAATTTTTGTATTTTTATTTATTTTTATAATTTATTCCCTTTTTAGTGGGATTAAATTGCACAGTTTTGTACTAACTTATTACAAATAAATAAGGCAAGTGTTTAAATAAAATTTGATTAGATTTGTTATAACCTTCATTCCCACTGAACGATTTCAATTCATGAATGGTATTGGAAATAAGCTGATACCTTTTAGTATAAGAAATTGTAGAGAAATAGTAAATAATGCATTACTAAATTTGACTTAAAANGATAAATCTTGTAAATCAATGCATGTTTTTCATATGAATTCGGACTAGGAATAGGGTCGGGTCGTGTTAAACATAGGTTTAATATATCTTGGAAAAGAATATTAAATAATAGTGGATTATCGATTGTCTTGAATGCATGAATTTACTAGATACGAATTAAACGATAATATGTGATTCACAATTCCAATACAAATATTCACATATTAAAAAAATACTTTATTTGCTTTGTTAGTTCAAGATTAATATAGAAAACATACAAACTATCTATTTTGATATCACCACATTTTGAATTTAATAGTAGTTATTGAATTATAAGATAAACCTTATTCCTCGTGGAACAATACTCTTAACTCACAAATCTTATTACTTGTAGAACGATCCCATGTGCTTGCAGATTTTGTCCAAAAACTACCCAATCGAGTAAACGAGGAAGTGAGGGAATATGGGATGGATGTGGAAAACATGGTCCACAATTTATTTAAAATTAATTTCAAATTTAAACTGTTATCAAATAAAAAGAAAAAATTTATCATTATTTTTAAAGAAAACATGAATTGTTTTTAACAAATTGGAAAAAACTAATATTCATTAATTAAAAATATAAAAAAATAAAAGCAATAAATAAAAAATCAAACGAGGCCTAGCCCCGAGCCCTCCCCATCCCACTTTAACCGGATATGGGGAAGGACAAGGTAACAAAAATGTCCAACAAGACGGAACGGGAATAACTTAAGTTGAATGAAGTTACATTTATGCATAATTATTATTTATTTTTTCAAATTTTTGTTTTTGGTTTCTTAAGTCCGATCCCTTGGTTTGTGACTAACCCGAAATTAAGTCTTACTCGTAGAGTACATGTTTGGTACACAATATTAATTAAGATTAGACATTGAAAATACAAGATTTTAACTTGTTTTTCATTTTTATCCTATTAATTTTTTCCAATATTACATGGTAAACTTGCTTTTAAGTATTTAGCAAATGAGTAATTTTATTCATGGTCAATGATTACAGTAATCATCAACATATGTCAGTTTGTTATTGAATATATTAGCTTGTTATTTGAGACAATAAACTACAAAAAAATTAATGCCTCAAATAACAAGTTGTCACATAACATAACTACTGCAGTCGCTGACTATGAATAATATTAATCTTATTGAGCTAAATAGTTAGCGTATGTTACTTAAAGCGGCTATCTTGAAGTTTCTAGATAAGTTTCTTTGGAACATTTTTTTTCTCGTATTGCTATCACCTTTGCCTCGAGCATGAATCCATTAGAAATGGAATTGATTTTTTTCGTAAGCAAGCATGTGTTGAGTCTCAACGAGTCCTTGTCTAATAAAGTAAAGCCGGCAAAGAAGGCCCTTAACAATGTTCAAGGTCGTGACTTGTGAGTGAGGTTGTTGCATATGATTTTTTCACATTTGTACACAACTTGGATACCCCAAGACGGAAATTTTTGTATTTTTATTTATTTTATAATTTATTCCCTTTTTAGTAAATAATGCATTACTAAATTTGACTTAAAATTTCAACGAATAGAGTATGAATGAATTTTAATTTTAATTTTTAAAGTGAATGCGATTAAGATACGATCCGACAAACATAGTAAACAGTTTATTAAATTTATGATATATTTTGCCTAATTAATTTATATTGGTAAAATATTATTTATTTAATGCACCAGAGTTGAATAATGACTTATATTATTGTAAATTATTTTTCAATTCACTTAAGTTGAATAATGAGTAATATTATTGTTAATTATTTATTTACTTTTTCAAAGTACATCAATTTTGTGGACTCAATAATGGGCTAAAAGAAAAAAATACAAGATATTATTTAAAGGGCCAATTGATGGGATGGGTCTCACATGCAGATATTATTTGTTTTAGCCCATAGCCTAGCAATCATCCAAAACAAATTTATGATTCAAGTTTGGTTGCGTTACTAGGGGAAAATTAAGTAATTTTTTTTTTTTTGTTTTTTTCAAAAATCAGGTATATCCGTCCCACCCCACTCCAATCTATCTCACCTATTGCATACACTCATTTTTTCTCCTCTCCTAACCAAAAAATCCCCAAAATTTAGGGTACAATCGGACACCATCCATCGGGGTACGGCTACCCTCCTCCATCATTTTGGTGCTAGAGGTGCAGTCTTATTCACCGACTGGGAATTTTTTTTTTTTTGTACGTCGCAGAAAATTGGTGGTTCCGTCGTGAACACATGGCGTTAACTCATACATCACACCAATATGGTACGAAGAAACACAACTTTGTTTGGCAATTCTACTATTTTGTTTAATGGAGAACCTTAGATCAATGCCGAAAATAGGGGATTACGTAAATAAAATTCAGATTTAATTCAATATAACGTTTAATCGTTTTTCATTTCACAAGACATGGCGTATTAGTTTGTAAATCATTTGAAATAAAATTCCTAAAATATATGGACTGTCTCAGTTACTAGAAATTCAGCCAAATCTACTAATTATAGTGCCTTCACTCGGTTTTCTTGTTGTGTTATCGCTTTGTAGGCTTGATTGATGCCTATTTATTATGAAAACCATTCCAGCTCTACTCTCACCACCAATATAGATAGAAAAATTAGTTGGCCAACCAAATATCATGGGATTCACGACATGCACTTTGACTCAATCACCACCAATCTCTCTTTCACTTTCTAGATATACACACACACATTTATGCAATATATATATGTATATATCATCTGGGCAGCCTTACCATTTGTGTTCTTCTTTCTCAAAATACAAATTAGAAAGAAAAAAAAAATCAGTTCAAAACAAAACATAAAGGAAGATGTGAAATGAGGTCATCAAATAATAATCCATTCAAGGATCAGCCTTACTCTTTTGCAAAGAAGTTTGTGCCTTATACATTATGTGTTTTTCTCCCTGTAGCCCTCATTTATTTATATTTCTATCCTTTCTCTCTTTCACCCACCGTTCAGCTATATTCGAACAATCGTGTCGTCGTCGTCCATTCTCCTCCTATTTCGCAAGGTATGTTGACCTATAGCATTATATATATAATCTTTGGTATTTTGAAGCATTCGTGTTTTCATTATGTGTTTTATAGAGTTGGTCTCAAGTTCGGAGAGAGGAAGAGGTTTAGGGTCGGTATCTTCGTCAAATTTTGAGGACCATATGACTTTTTTTTTGTTTATTTCTTTAGGCTTTTTTGCTCTTCAAACGACCTCATTGGTGGAATGTCTTTTAATGCTAACAAGAAATAAATTAAGCATAAAATATATTTTTCCAGAGGGGGGCAATGTATTCGACCTCGAGCCAGTGCGAGTTACATAAATTGCTTTGTTTTCATATGTCGTTTATGTATGAACAAACATGTTCATGTTGTTCTTTTGCAGAAGAGAGGAAAAAAACTGGTGTTCGAACATCATGTGAGTACAGCAATGGGAAATGGGATCCAACCAATTTAAGCCCTTTATACAATGGCACAACCTGTGGTACAATTAAGCAAGGCCAAAATTGCATGGTTTTTGGCAGGCCAGACAAGGATTACCTCTATTGGAAATGGACCCCCAAAGAATGCAAACTCCCCAGATTTGACCCCAAAACTTTCCTTCAGCTCCTCAAAAATAAGCACATAGCCTTCGTAGGGGACTCCTTGGCCAGAAACCAATTGGAATCATTGCTTTGTTTGGTGGCCACTGCCTCAGAACCTAATCTTTTTTACACAAATGGTGAAGACAAAAAGTTTAGGAAATGGAATTTCCCTTCTCATAATATGAGTGTATCGATTTATTGGTCTCCATTTCTAGTACGAGGTATTGAGAAAACCCTCGAAAACAATTTCAACACATTGTACTTGGATTCTGTGGATGAGAGATGGGCTTCAGACATGGATCATATAGACATTCTTGTTTTGTCACTTGGACATTGGTATTTACATCCTGCATATTATCACTATGGAGATTCTGTACTAGGTTGTCATTACTGTCAAAACTGTACAGAAATTGGATTCTATGATGTTTTTGGTAAGGCATTGAATACTACATTTCAAACAGTCATAGAAAGAAGAGGATCTGATCCCGGTGGGAGCGAAATTAGTGTGGTGTTGACTACATTTTCACCGGCACATTTTGAAGGGGAATGGGACCAATTTGGGGCATGTTCCAAGATTAAGCCTTATGATGAAACTGAGAAGAAGCTTGAAGGGATGGATTTAGAAATGAGGAAAGTAGGATTGCAACAAGTGAATTTTGCAAAATTAAAGGCTGAGAAATTCGGTAACGTAAGATTTGAAGCATTGGATGTGACAAAATTGGCTTTGTTGAGACCGGATGGGCATCCTGGACCTTATATGAACCCCTTTCCATTCGCCAATGGAATTGCCGATCGTGTACCGAATGACTGTGTCCATTGGTGTTTACCGGGGGCAATCGACACGTGGAACGAGATTTTGTTAGATGTCATCAAGAGATGGGAAAGTAGAGTAGGATGATAAAGGTTCCTGTTTTCTTGAATTTTATGTGCAGTATTTGACATGATCGTGAGTTAAACTTATTTTGACTAACTCATCAAATATTCCATTATTGTTCTTTGATTTGGGCGGGGATGAGAAGGTGGGGTCGCTGGATGAGGGATAATGGTAAGCTCTTATTTGTTGGGTCGGATTTTTATTAGATTTTGATGAAATTGATGAAATATGTGATTTAATAGTTGTGAAATTTATAAAATATGTATTTAAAATTAATTGTTAACTTTAACTTA
The DNA here is from genome assembly GCA_903798235.1 of Fraxinus ornus. Classification (NCBI taxonomy): domain Eukaryota; kingdom Viridiplantae; phylum Streptophyta; class Magnoliopsida; order Lamiales; family Oleaceae; genus Fraxinus; species Fraxinus ornus. The sequence goes on from CAIGRF010408350.1 coordinate 16,420, forward strand.
AATTAAAATTTAGATTTTAATTCATACCAAACAAAGGCTAAGCATAAACTAGACAAGGTCAAGCCCACAAAAGTTTCACATTGCATCTCTCTTTCTCTCTCTCTTCATTTGTTTAGAGATTGTTTTGATTAAGGTTTGTTTATTTGTTGTATTTTGTTTTAGGGTAAATTTATTCACACCACAATTTTTATTTTCTTCATCACATTTAATTGCACTTAAGATTTTTAATCTTTGCTCATTATAACACTTATATCCCTAACAATTTTTCATGTCATTTTTATCCTCAAACTTTTAATTAGTTAACACATTTTATATTTGATAACAGTTTTATATCTAAAAATTCGTTGAAATGACGTAAAACAACTTATTTTTTCATCACACTTTTAAAACTTGTTGACGTTTAAAATTGCATGAACAAGATTAAAGCCAACTTAAGATACGAAATGGTTGCATAAAGGGAATAAACAAAAGAGATTTCCATAATCGTTGAGTGGTAACGTTACTTTTTAATTGTAGGGAATATTCAAAGGGTTACAATGAGTTGTTCTAGTATTTCTT
>CAIGRF010408367.1:2407-14081 GCA_903798235.1 Fraxinus ornus
CCCCCCCCCCGCCCCGCCCCGTCCCGAACCGAACCCGCCCCGTTGCCATCACTAAAAGGGGAAGAGAATAATCAAACAATATAATTGTGGAGGTTCGATCCAAATCGATGATCTCTGTCCTCCGTTACGGAGCTCTTCGTCACGAGTGAGGCACTTTCGTTATATTTGATTGACTTATGGTGCAATCCAAACACTTACAATGCTTTCGGTGACTTACAAGCAAGAAGCACTGACCCATACATAATATTGAGTTTTATGGGACATGAATACAATCCACAAGTTTTAAAAGAAGTAATTTTTCAATTGGAAACTTCTCTCTTAATAATTGATATAGAGAAATTAAGTACTCATAGAGAGATAGACCAACACTTCAATGAATATCAATAAATGAAAGTTCAAGTGTTAGATGAGAAAAATTTGATGAAAAAGATGAATAATTGATTTGATTTACTCAATCAAATGTTTTCACAATAAAAGATTTAATGATAAATAAGATGTAAAATCAATATAATTTTTCTCAAGAATATCTTACTTTAATACTCTTACAATGTCTTACAATGAAGGCAAAATGTGAATATATTTATAAAGTTCAACGAGAAAAAATATCTGCAGAACCGAACAGTCAACCGAACGTTCGCTTATGTCTGGACGTTCAAAAATTTATCATTGTGCACAGACGTTAGAACGGTCAAAAAGTGACCGTTACATGACATCATGGACATTAGGATGTACGATGCTTTGTTCAGACATCTGCATTTCAACAATTTGATCCATTTTGTCTTTGCATGGGCAGATGTGAATATTTAAAACATGATTTAATTTTCACTTATGATCTTGATTATTAATTTTCGTTTAAAAAATGATTTATGCAAGTGATGATCAAAGTAATTTTTAGCATATCAAAGTGGTTTTGAAGCTTTCATCGTTTGATGTTAAGAATTGAAGTGTTTATACATTTACAAGTCAATATAAAAGTCTAATCCAATAACTTTCTTTTATGTTTGATTATTGAAACTCTTTGTCTTGATTGGTATATTTTGAATGTTCAACTTTCATCACTTCCTTCATTGTACAACTTTCATCACTTTCTTCTTTGTAAGTCCGATTTGTAGTGTGGTGGTCTTGATATCGACCTTTTTGTACTTGATCAATCAAAATTATATAGGATGCTTTGAAGACTTCAAATCAATAGTTAAAGACAAAATCATTTTTTTTTTTTTTGCTATGATCAAAATATTAAAGATAGGGTCAACCATATGTCAATAGTTTTCATGTGACCTATAACTTTTAGTGTTGATTTCTTTTGCTTGCATCCAAACAAGTATATCATGCTCTCAAACGTGAATGCGGTGATCATCAAAATTCTGCAATTGAATTTCCCTTATGAAAATGTTAACTTGGAAAGGATAAAAGGAACCCGAACCTCTTATTAATCTAAAATTACATCTATGATATTTAATTGATCATTTTATTTGAGTAACACAATATCAAATTGAAAATAAAAAATAAAAAATGATTGATGTATTACACGCTATTTTTAAAAATAAACAGTAAATTTTTTTATAAATCATGTTTTTCGATTCTTGATATTAGAATTGAGAAGCGCACTGAACTTATCGATTTTCGATTTAATACTTAGGATCAATTAGAACTTGAGCAGAAATGAATTGAACCAGCCAATTCCAGTCCGATGCTGATTAGGTCCAATAGTTCTGGTAACATTTGGCCACCCTAGACATTACTATAACATAGCTATGTCAACGAGCCGAGCAAAAAAAAAAAAAAAGCTCGGGCTCGGCTCGAGGTTTTTTTGGCCAGAGCCGAGCCGAGCCGAGCCGAGCAAAGCCCGACCAAAAAAATGAGGTTTGGTCCTAACTTTTGGCTCGGGCCTTTGCGGGCTGATCCGGCTCGGGTTTTTGTTTCCTCCAAAATTCTAAGATTAGATTTAGCAAAACAAAACATACAAAAATATTAAAATACAATGTTCCGAATCCATGATACTGCTATCTTATTCGTAAATAAAGTTCCAACTATCTAATTTGTTACAGAAATGAGAGGCATCTTCAAAACAAAATGACATTTATTAAATCTCAAGTAATTTTTTTAGTAATCGCTCCTTGAGAGCAACATAATGTTTTGAGAAAATAATGTCGACTAATAGTGATCTTTTGCAACAATTTCAAACGGAACTTTTACAGAGCCTTGGTTATCGAAAGTACAAGACAAAGACTACAATTGGAAGCAAGAGTGCGGTTTATGATATGCGTAGGGGATGGATATTCTTTGCAATTTACAAACCGATCGAGTTTCTAAAGTGTATTGACAACTCATCATAGAAGCTAAGTTACGTATGGACCATAAATTACGTGGACCTACCACCATAGTACTTGAAATCTCGGTAGAACGGTAGTGTTCTTACCTTCATCGTGGATGATATCTAGGCCGCCAAATAGTATAGATACTTCAACAAAAAGAACACCTTTTACACACACACAAAATTCACTATTTTCTAAAAATACTCCAAAGTACTATATTGGGTTAGATAACTGATTGGTCACTGAACATGGGTTATTGAACTTTAAAAGTTTCCTGTTAGTTATTAAACTTTACAAAATGTAATCACATCCATCATTCATTCAATGAACAGTTAAAAAATGATGAACTTGCTGATGTGACTGACAGAATTTTGTACGTCACTTAGCGTTCACGTCATTAGATATTTAAAAACTGAATGATGGATGAGACAATGAATTACATAGTTCAGTTATCAATGGGGTAATTTTTTAAAAGTTCAGTAACCCGGTGAGAACTTTACGCAAAGTTCAATGATGATTCAGGTTATTAACCCCAATTTTTATCGATCTTTATGTTTTTTTAGTCTTTTTTTTTTCCTGTACGTCTATCCCACAATTTTATTCTATCTAGCATCGTCAACATGTATTGATCACTCAATAGTATTCAACTTTGAAACTCAAACACATCTTCAGCTAAGAATTTATTAGATTTTTGGTTTTTATTGAGGTATGCCCTGATGAAAAGATGATCAAAGCTGAAGCAACCCATTGAGTTGCTGCATGCTACAACAAAGTTCACCAAAAAGGAGGTGAAACCAGCACAAACAACATTGCTTCAACCTTTGCTTGGAGTATGGAAAGATGACCACGCGAAGCTCTAAAATTTCACTAAGAAACTAGAAGTAGCCTGTATTGGTATAGTGGAGTATCGAAAGATGACCGACGATCCTGTCCTTATTATCAATGGATCCAAGTGAGAGACCATTGCATCGTTTTCTCAATCTATAGTCCAAAAGTTGTCCTACTTTTTTCTGAAAGTAGAAGAAAGTATCTCGTTCTGCTCATCATTATCGCTCTTAATTATGGATGCCATTATGGCATCCATAATGTACAAGTAGTATAATCCATATTGGGTTAGATAACTGATTGGTCACTGAACATGAGTTATTGAACTTTAAAAGTTTCCTGTTAGTTATTAAACTTTACAAAATGTAATCACATCCATCATTCATTCAATGAACAGTTAAAAAATGATGAACTTGCTGATGTGATTGACAGAATTTTGTACGTCACTTAGCGTTCACGTCATTAGCAATTTAAAACTGAATGATGGATGAGATAACAAATTACATAGTTTAGTTATTAATGGAGTAATTTTTTAAAAGTTCAGTAACCCAGTGAGAACTTTACGCAAAGTTCAATGATGATTCAGGTAATTAACCCCAATTTTTATCGATCTTTATTTTTTTTAGTCTTTTTCTTTTTTCCGTACGCCTATTCCACAATTTTTTTCTATCTAGCATTGTCAACATGTATTGATCACTCAATAGTATTCAACTTTGAAACTCATACACATCTTCAGCTAAGAATTTATTAGATTTTTGGTTTTTATTGAGGTATGCCCTAATGAAAAGATGATCAAAGCTGAAGCAACCCATTGAGTTGCTGCATGCTACTACAAAGTTCACCAAAAAGGAGGTGAAACCAGCACAACAACATTGCTTCAACCTTTGCTTGGAGTATGGAAAGATGACCACGCGAAGCTCTAAAATTTCACTAAGAAACTAGAAGTAGCCTGTATTGGTATAGTGGAGTATCGAAAGATTACCGATGATCCTGTCCTTATTATCAATGGATCCAAGTGAGAGACCATTGCATCGTTTTCTCAATCTATAGTCCAAAAGTTGTCCTACTTTTTTCTGAAAGTAGAAGAAAGTATCTAGTTCTGCTCATCATTATCGCTCTTTTATAATGTTATAGGTTTGGCCAAGACAAGTATCTAAACACTGAAGAGGTTATCAATACTGTGGCATATGAACTAAAAGTAAAAATCTCTTGCTAAGCAATAGCGTACGTGAATATTTGCACCATGTTTGACAACTCAAAAAAATGGGGAGTTAATTACCTGAATCATCATTCAACTTGGCGTAAATGTATTTTGTAACTTGTTATCTTGTACATCAACCAGTTTTTACAAATCGTTTGGGATCCATTTTAATGTGTTTTGGTGAAAATGTATTTTGGAATAGTTATTTTTTTTTTCAAGAATGCGTGGTTAAAAAAGAAAGATTTTTTTTTGAATTTACGTGCAATGTTATTTTTTTAGAGAATGTGTAGTTAAAAATAGAGAGAAAAATGTATTAAATATAATGGGGCTTAAACAAGGGCTTAAATTGATAATGACATGGATTCCTAGGGAAAAATAGATTGCCACATACTCAATTTCGTTAACCACGTCAGGCAACTCATCAATTTTTTAACCATCTTTTGAGTGAGTGATGGCTGAGATTGCATTTTGCAAAATCCAGTGACAAGTGGGAAGCCTTTTGAAGTTCAGTGGCCCCCTGAAAACATCATGTAAAGCTCATCACCGATCATGTAATTAACCCTACTATACGTAATATTAATAACTCAACAGTTTTTCTCATTATTTATACCTATGTCATCAGCTACCAAAATACACTGAAATACCCCATTCCTATTAGACAGGTACAAATTTATTTAGCTATTTGTAGAAACGGTTCACATGTGAAAAAAATTCGGGTTTTGCACTGGATACCACTTAACAATTCATGGATTACCAATTTAACGACTTTTAAGTTATCAAATGGTAGTTACTTATCCGTTTTTTAGTTTTGATCCTACGTGCGGAATTAATCAATCAAAAGCAACAAATCACTTTTAATTATTTCTAGATAATTATGCATACAAGTCTAATTATTCTATGTTTGAATACCAAAGTAATAAGGAAAACAGTAAATAACACAATATTTATGACGGAGAAATCCAACTGAGTAAAAATTCTGGGACCAAGCCAATTACCTCCACTATAGACAATACAGAGTGAGTTACAGTTAGATGCTATCTGGCCAACTCCACTAGACTTCTCGATCTATTTCTTACAAACTCCAAGGTTTGGTCCAAGACCTATTCCAAGATCTGCTCTACGATCTTCTACAATTGTCTTTTCCAAGTAGAATTCCAAGAACCTGCTCGAAGGCCTTTGCTCTTCTTGCGCTTGTAGTCCAACATCTCTCAACCTCCAGCAGCCTCTAAAGTTCAACTGAGAAAGTACCTTCCTATGTCCAATAGCAAGTAGGAGCTATTTTGAATTCAATGTGTCTGATGTTTTTCCCAAATATATGGTTGTATAAAATCAAGAGTGAAATGATGAAATCAATGTATGAATAGGCTCTTGAATATGTTATAGATGTTGACCTATGGTTGACGTCTCGTTTTGATTATCACAAACAAATTATTTTTATTTCTAACAAATTGATTTCAAGTGTTTATAGTGATTATTACATAGAATCGATGACACGAAGTTCGAGGTCAAGTAATTTGCGCACGATGATTGACGTAGAAACAAATTCACAAATCAAGGCTATGAAGAACGATATTGAAAAACCTGCAAAAACTAGGCTCAACGAAAATCGAGATAAAAGACGATGAAGGGTCAAACATTGCATGTCAAGATGTTCAAAACAAAGAACGGTCAAGCATTGCATGTCAAGATGTTCAAAACAAAGTACTTAGACGTTTCACATTCATGTAAAGGTAAAATACTTCAACACTTGGCAAATAATCACTAAGAGCTCAAAGTAAATTTTTATGCATATGAAAAATTATTTTCAAAATCAAATGATTGCATAAAATCTTTATCGAGTCATTTACCTTGAAAGTAATATGTGAGAAAGTACTTCAAGTTATTGTATCAAACGAAAAATCATGTAAGAAAATGACCGGGAGCAAAATGTCCATCCGGATGTCCGGATGAGGAACCGGACATCCGAATGACCTCCAACGGTCACTTCTTTTACTGTTCTGACATTTTCAAACGGTTAGTTGTTTACACGATCTGGACGTTTGGATGCCTTGTCCGGATGGACAGAGTTCTGGCCGGTTTGAGTGCTATAAATACATCACTTACTTTTCATTTGAAAGGACTTTTCTTGAGTATAAAAGTGAGACTTTTATTGATCCCAACAACCTTATTTTCTATCATTAGAAGATCAAAAACATTAAATTGTTGAAATTTTTTTGAACGATTAAACTTTGTGAAAATTGTTATTTCATTAAAAGCTTTTCAACTTAAACACTTTGAGCTATACTATTTGTCATCTATTGAAGTGCTTGCCTCTTTTCTTTTTGTACTCATTTTGAATATATCATTCAATAAGAAGAGAAGATTTCAATTATAAATTCATTTTGATTTGTGGGCCATGTTGAGGTCCCGGAAAGCTCAACATTGTAAAAGGATCGGTGCTCATTGATTATAAGTAATCGGAAGCGTTGTAAAGGGTTGGATTGCACAATAAGTCAATCAACATAGTGAAAAAAGTCTTGCTCGTGCAGGAGAGCTTGGTAACGGGAGACGTAGATCATTGTGTTGAATTGAACCTCTATATTACATCATTTGCACTCTCTAACCCTTTTACTTAACGTTTTTACTTTGTGCAAGTTTATATTGTTTCATTTACGTGCCTACTTGTGCTTAGTTTAATCTTCTATCATTTGTGTGCTTATTTTTTTTAAAATCTTAAGTAATTAATGAAAAAGTTTTAAAAACCAATTCTCCCATCTTGGCTAGCCAATCTTGGGGTTTCAATAGAGAAGAGACACAATGAACACTTAAACAAATCTCACTCTAGGTTCTTGACTTTTACAATACTTTGCAATTAGTCCTTTTGTCCACTGAATTGTCAACACTAAAGACCTAACAAACTCCCACTTTGAAATTTCATGACAAAACTATACAATAAGTCAAGGAAAACTAAATACAAAATGTAAACTATCCAAGCTTCATCAAACTGATGTCTCTTGCATTCCTTGTTACACTTATTTCCTGAAATTTCCAACTCAAATATACAGTGTAAAGGCACGTGATACAGGAAATAATAAAATCATTAAACACATGATACCAACACTAGCTAGAATGAGACGTAACACTAATTAATTCAAACACCAACAAAAATATTAGCATCACGCAAACATAGAAAACTCAAATAGTTAGGTAGATATGGTATGGAATGCAATGCAATCAACAAATCTCCCCCTATCAATCTACTTCACCTCAAAAATTTAAATTCTCCCATTCAAAACTTTTACTACTCTCCTCCCTTTTTGTATCAAATGACAAAGGGACCGATAATTAAAAACTTTTAACATTAACATATAATAACTCAAAAATGATATTGTTAGCATGCACAAGTATAAGCAATGTTCAGTAAACCTTTTCACATACTTAGTTCAAGTTAACATGCAGTAAATTGTAGAAGTGAACCATGTGTGTAAAGTGTCACTAATCTTTTGTAAGTAGGACTCCAAACCTTAATTTTGTGAGAAATGACATGCTAAACATCACTTCCAATAAGTGTATTCATCTACTTATGAACGTTAAACATTTTAAAGCACATTAGAACCTATAAAGAAAAACTCGTTTTGTATGGATATTTTCTTTCTCTTCCTGACTTCGAGCAAATTTTATTTTCACATTTTTAATATTTTAAGCTCATTATTGTTTTTCACATCTTAAGTACATGCTCTTCTCTATCAAGCGACTAAAATGACCCATGTAGCGAATTTTATGCCAATTAACCAAGTCAGTTGACCATAGGCACCAGGTTATGAGAAACTCTGCATGTTTAATTGCTCGAGTCAAATGAGCTCCGAATAAGAATATAAGATATTGAGCTTTTTATTATCAGGGATAAACTTGAGTTTATGTATAATTAATAAGGTCAATTCATATTCAAAGTCACATTATTAACATGTGACTGTCATCTCAAATCTCACACACGCGGTTGAATCCCACTAACAATATCATAGTTTGTGCAGTGCATATGGTATATGAAGACACATATACTAAGCATTCCATAATAACCTAAGCCAACAATGAAAACTATGTTACAGCTCATCGATTAAATACATGCTTGATCACAACAAACAAATTCAAGTATATAATATATTATACTATAATAATTTCTCACATTTTTTTATTTTTTTATTATAAATCATGAATTCACCAAGCACACAAAAAAAATATCAAACACACAAAACATAAAAATAAAAAATAAAAAAAATATGCATGAGTCTTATACCTAGAAAATAGATAAACAAATATGATGCATACATAAATCAATGTCACATAATGATAAATCACGAGCATGCACCAAAAATATCTAATCAGTTAGGTATGCAAATGCCCTTACCTTTAAGAGCATTGTGATCTATTTAAAAAAAATTCAGATCACTTTTCTTCACCCAAACTTGCCTAGTGACGAAATATTTATAGTCATCCGTGTCATTAAATTGATCAAATTACTTACCTGATTAGTAAGGATGTCAATGTTATCTAGCTTTATAAAAATACTAGAAAAAGCAAGAAGTTGCAACTTGGAATGCTCTAGGTCACTCAGAAGATTTTTAACCTGGATTTCTAAGATTTCCTTTTCAACTATCAGCTCATTAGTTCTCCTAGAGGTCTTCTTAAGCTCACTAATGAGATTTCTAACCCGAGTATCTAAAGATTCAATCATGAATTTCAACTCACTCAAGGTAGAGGTAGATTCCTAAATGCACGCTACGAGTTTCTCGTTTTCCGACTCAAGTTCCGTAACTCGCGTACTTAAGGCTTTAATTTTTGTTATAATCTTAACACTCTTCTCTATGATAAGCCTTATGAATATCAACTCAAGTTTCGTAACTCTCATACTTAAGGCTTTAATTTTTGTTATAATCTTAACACTCTTCTCATAGATTCTATGATAAGCCTTATGAATATCTCCCCCAGTATCAGAATCTTCCTCACTATCAAAATTTTCTTTTGAATACTCACTACTACTTATGCTATCAGCCTTCTCACTTCCCTTTTCAGATCCATTCCTAAGTCTATCAGTAAAGGCAATATATTTTTCACTTTTCTCACGAGTGGATTTCTCACTCTGATTGTCCGATTTAGACTCGTCATCGATGAGAGTAGTATTCATAGCCTTATCTGAATTTCTCACTCCTAACGTGGTCAAAACCTCTACAATTATGATATCTCACAGTTTTAAAACTTTTCCTAGATCCACTAGGACCTCTATATGCTTCTCTAGAGGTTTTTGTTTATTCCTAAACATTTTTCAAATTTTTTTAGCAAAGTAAGATAACTCCTCTTCATTAGGAGAATTTGAATCCGATAACTCTCTATGACTATTCCTCACAGCATTTAAGGCCAATGACTTATCGTTTGTGGGTTTAGCTAATGTAAGTTGATAAGTTTGGAGAGATCCAACCAACTCTTCAATCTTAATGAAATCTAAGTCATTATTCTCCTCTATTGCCATGAATTTATGTCTAAACCTTTCTGGTAGGGATTTACAAATTTTTCTGACTATCTTAGGCTCTGAGATTCTCTCACCTAGGTTGAAGCTAGAATTTACTATGTCACTTAAGTGTGGAATTAATCAATCAAAAGCAACAAGTCACTTTTAATTAATTCTAGATGATTAAGCATACAAGTTCAATTATCCTATATTTGAATACCGCAGTAATAAGAAAAGCAGTAAATTACACAATATTGATGACGGAGAAACCCAATTGGGTAAAAACTCTAGGATCAAGCCGATTACCTTCACTATTGACAAAACGGAGTGAGTTATGGTTAGATGCTATCTAGCTAACTCCACTAGACTTTTCGATCTATTTCTTGCTAACTCTAATGTCTACTCCAAGACATGGTCCATGATCTTTTGCAATTGTCTCTTCCAAGTGAAGTTACAAGAACATGTTCCAAGGCCTTGTGCTCTTCCTGCGCTTGTAATCCAACCTCTCTCAACCTCCAACAGTCTCTAAAGTTCAACTCAGAAAGTACCTTCTTATAATTGACTAATAGGAAGAAGGAGGTGTTTTGGATTCAATGAGTTTGATATTTTTCCCAAATGTGTGGTTGTATAAATCAAGAGTGAAATGATGAAATCAAACTACGAATAGGCTCTTGAATATGTTATTGAGAATAGGCACAATGAACAACTATCCAAATTTTTGTGCATAGGCTTGGGTATTTATAGGAGAGGGTAATTATGTTAAATGGGCAAAAAAAAAAATACTTCAAAATAGCAAAATAGTATTTTTCGGATCGACCTATCGCTCGAGCGAGGGCTCAGCGACAGGCGAGCGACGTACTGTTGCTCGATCGAGGGCTCGACGACGAGCGGGCGACAAACTTTCTATTTTTATCGCTCGAGTGCTAATTGGGCCATAAGCTAGCGAAAATGCGGCACCGTGTTTCTCCTCTTTTCATGCTCCAACCCTAAACCTTATAACTCAATTTATATAAATTGAGCCCTAGGTCATTAACTTTTACAACACGTTACAAATTAGTTCTTTTGTCTACAGAATTGTCAACACTAAAAATCCAACAACATGGCCTTCATTGTCCATCGACATGTATCTAATGAGTTATGTCGAACGCTTTACCTCTGTGTGACTATGAAATTTACAATGATAATGTTAAGACATTTCAAAGAGTCAAGAAGGACGAATTCAAAGTTTTTGTTGAGAGTGTTGAGATTCAAAAAAAGAAAAATCATTTTACTAAATTTTTATATCAATTAATCAACAACACAACAACAATTCAATAATTTTATTTAAATATAAATTATTATCAATAGTAATTAGTGAATAAATGAAAAATAAGAGTCTGGTGGCAAACAAAGTACTTATTAACCATGTAGTTGAGTAAATTAAGGAATATGAATCTAAATATTAAAAGCAAAAAAATATAAAATGAAGACTTTAAAATGTCAAGTGGAATAAAATTATAAATGATTGCGCAAGTAGCAACATTATAAATATAAAATCAACGAACAAATAATATCATATAATTTAATGAAATAGTTAAAAAATCTTACAAATTCCTTATTATTATTATTATTATTACTCCTCCACCTCCTCCTCCTCATAAATTAAAAAAAATTAAAAAAGGCAACTATTTTTGAAATCAATTACACCCCCTAGAAAAAAAAAAGAAGAAAGAATTCTACACTTTTCTTTACACCTATCCGATCATTGGTCGCAATTATCTTTTACTTGTTATGTCTATGTCAATACTATTCAACATTGATAAATATGGAAACGATTGAGAAAAGATTATTTACTATTGTTTCGCGCTTTTT
>CAIGRF010408413.1:46261-87409 GCA_903798235.1 Fraxinus ornus
TTGGTAGGCGACTGGGACAGAAGCAAGGGCAGTGTACAATGCAGGGCAAGCAAAGGGGATGACATTTTGGGCACCAAACATAAATATTTTTAGGGACCCAAGATGGGGAAGAGGGCAAGAAACACCTGGGGAAGATCCATTGGTTGCGGGAAATTATGCAGTAGCTTATGTTAGAGGAATACAAGGGGACAATTTTCAAGGCGGGACGCTAAACAATGGGCATCTTCAGGCCTCTGCTTGCTGCAAACACTTCACTGCTTATGATTTGGAGAATTGGAATGGAGTCATTCGCTACGGATTTGATGCTCAGGTAAATAATTGAAATTTATCAAAGGTTTATTCAATTTATATTTGTAATAAACTATCTCTAATTCTAATTTTGTGGGTTTTCTCTTTGCTGCCAAACATTGTATAAAAAAGGTGAGAAATACATCTCGTTTGAACAATTTCTTTTCTTGATACTTTATTCATTGCTTTTACTACAGTAGTGTTTTACCTAATGCACTTGGAATAATTAACATCAGTTCAAAGATTCCTTTTTTTTATATGTAAACCTTCATGCATTTGTCTGGATATTCTTGAAAATGAAAAGTTGTGAAGGCCATTGGGATATGCGGTTAGGTTACCATACTTTATGTTCACGAGAATTCTGTCTGTTCCATGAATTTTTAATTCCCCTGCATTATTTTATATAGTTTTGTTGAATTTGTTATTTATTCTGTCTATATATGTATGTTTACATGTATATGTGTGCTCACCTCATTAATTATGCTATCTGCAATATATTGCTATTATGTTGTAGCTTTATATCTAGCAAGTACTAATAAACTTAATGGATCGACAAAAAATGATTCATCTGACCCTGATGTTATGCAGAATAAGGCTTTAGTTTTTTATTTTAATATATTTCTGTAATCCTCAATTATGCAAAAGCTGCAGAGTCAATTATGTTGTGCTTCTGATCTGCGTTACTGGGATATGATGTGCAGGTAACACAGCAAGATTTGGCAGACACTTATCAGCCACCTTTCAGAAGTTGTGTAAAAGATGGGAGAGCCAGTGGGATAATGTGTGCCTACAATCGCGTGAACGGGGTTCCAAATTGTGCTGACTACAATCTATTAACCAAAACAGCTCGTGGAGAATGGGGTTTTCATGGGTAAGGCAATTTGCATCACTTCTTTCCGCCTTTATAATGGTATTTTTGTAACTTTAATTTGTTTGTAGCTTGACTTTGTTCATATATGGTTGGATCTCCCAGTTAAATCAGCTCTTGGAGATGGGTTTCCCAGGGCTAAAGCAATTCTTTGATAAGAAATGATGCAACTAAGATCCTCATTTGACACTCAAATGAGTAGCATTTGGGTGTCCACTGACATGTTCACGTGATCGATTAATGGATTTCTTGGGTTGAATATAATGAGGAACATCCTCGTGTATATTAGCTCTCTTGCATTTGGACATTTGATTTGATATCAATTAGTTTGACTTAGTGTTGACTTTAACACCTCCCCCAACACTAGTTTCTGTTCTTTTCCGGCATAATATCATAACATGTTGAGTTGCAATCCTAACCTAAATGCTCAATTACAATGTGTGATGTAGGACAATTGTACTAAGATTTTATTGGTTTTCTTATTAGTAGGAGTTTAGTTCTATTAGGATTAGGTTTCAAGTATTTTAATAACAAATTAGTTTCTTTCAGATTGATTTCTTTCCTGAATAGGAGATCGATTATTAAAAGTCTATTAGGATTAGGAGATTGCCTCATTCTTTCAAATGCCTATGAGGGCAAAGCATGTTTTCCGATCAACCAAATTCTATTTTTCAGCTGGTTGTATCAAGTTTAATGATCCATAGTACACACTTAGAGTAGTGTTTTATTCTTTAAGTCGCTAATTCGTTTCTTTGTATGTCGTTAACTAGTTATTTTGTTTTTCTTTGAGAATATTTGATGTTACTGGTGGTTATTGTTGTAAACGACTATGTCAATGTTTTCTTCTATTATACGTGTTGTGTTCAACGTAGAACAGGAATGCAGTGGCAACTCGCACAATTCTCTTTTAGCATTGACATTTGCTTTCTTGAAGGGATATTCTGGTAGCTTGAACTTGTTTGCATCTAGTCTATTCTAATATGTGGCCGAGTATTAATCAGGTACATCACCTCCGACTGCGATGCGGTTGCTGCAATTTATGATGTTCAAAAATATACAAAATCACCTGAAGAGACAGTAGCAGATGTACTCAAAGCTGGTAAACTCGTACTCTTCTTTATTTCTATATGCGGTTGATGGTTGTATTTTCTGTGTTGTAAAAGTAAATGTAAACAATGATGAATTCCTTGCTTTATATGTTCGTCTCTCTTGATGTGGAAATATGAGAAAGAAACCACATGTTGGATATCTTTTTCACGTATTAAATTTGCTTAGTTTGTGCACATCTTAATGCACATTAGATATGTTGGACTCGACAACACCGTACGGAATTAATGAACTAAGAATTTAAAAGGCATGCATGATAACTTATGCACACCTTAACACTTTATTTTGTTTACATAAATTGGCCATGTTCATGGCCTACCCACAAGTTACTATGAAGTGCTTTAGAACATTTGCCATTAGAAAATAATGATGCCTTCTGTATTTTAATTGACCACTGAATAGTATGATTTCGATTGATTCGTATTTCCATGGAATACGGAATTGTTTTACTTGTAACTTACATGGTATTATCTAATAGTGAAGTGAAAAACGGTATGTGAATTCCATATGAATGTGTGCAGGCATGGATGTCAACTGTGGCACCTTCTTGAGAAACTACACTAAATCAGCAGTTCAGCAGAAAAAGCTCCCAGAATCTGAAATAGACAGAGCCCTTCATAACCTTTTTGCAGTTCAGATGAGGCTCGGATTGTTTAATGGAAATCCAAATAAACAACTTTTTGGTAACATTGGTCCTAATCATGTCTGTTCCCAAGAGCACCAGGAACTAGCCCTTGAAACTGCTAGAAATGGCATTGTCCTATTAAAGAACTCTGCGAAGCTTCTTCCTCTTTTAAAAAATAAAATAACATCGCTGGCTGTAATAGGCCCAAATGGTAATAATGCATACGCACTTCTTGGAAACTATGAAGGGCGTCCATGCAAATCTGTGGAAATTCTCAAAGCGCTCCAGAGCTACGTGAACACCAAGTTCCACCCGGGTTGTAATGCAGTGAATTGTACCTCTGTTGCAATCGATGATGCTGTTAATACAGCAAAGGGCGCAGATTATGTGGTTCTGGTCATGGGATTGGATCAAACTCAAGAAACCGAGGACCACGATCGACTCTATTTGACACTCCCTGGTCAGCAAGAGAGTCTCGTCACGGCCGTTGCGGAGGCTGCAGATAAGCCTGTTATTCTTGTGCTGGTTTGTGGAGGTCCTGTTGACGTTTCTTTTGCAAAATATAATCCAAAAATAGGAAGCATCTTGTGGGCAGGTTATCCTGGTGAAGCTGGAGGAATTGCACTTGCAGAAATCATATTTGGTGACCATAATCCAGGTAAGATCTTTTGATATCTTGATTGAAGCGCATTTCATCCAATTCTCTGAACTCTGATGCAAATCCATAATTTGAAACTTTGATTGGTGATTTGATTCTCCTTCTATAGGCACATAAACTTATGTTTTCTCTCTTCTATTTTATTGTTTGCCGAATTTATTTTCCACGGTGATGCTTTTTCCTAGAAAGTCAGACACTGATCTTACACGTAACCTTTGCCATGCAGGAGGAAAATTACCCGTTACTTGGTATCCGAAAAATTTCATCCGCGTACCAATGACTGACATGAGAATGCGGCCCGAACCATCCTCAGGATATCCAGGTCGCACATATCGCTTCTACACCGGAGAAAAAGTGTTCGAGTTCGGCTATGGTCTCAGCTACTCGGCCTATACATACAAATTTGTCTCTTCTACTCCAAACACTATCTATTTAAATCAATTGTTAAATTCTCCAACAACTACTGAAATCTCAAGCTCACTCCGTACGCTGTCTGTTTCTGATATCGGAGAAGACATCTGTGAGAAAGTCAAGTTCTCTGCTGTAGTCGGAATCGAGAACTCGGGGGAAGTTTCCGGAAGACATGCGGTTCTCCTATTTGCAAGGCCTATCATGCCTAGTGAACGAAATCCCTTGAAACAATTGGTTGGATTTCAGAGTGTGAGCTTAAATTCGGGAGAAAGAACAGAACTAGAATTTGTAATAAGCCCCTGTGAACACCTTAGCACAGCCACTGAAGATGGTTTGATGGTAATAGAAGAGGGCTATAAATACCTGATGTTAGAAGATGAAGAGCATCCCATTAACATTGTAATTTGAGTCCAATTGTTGAATTTCAGTAATAATATATGATGTTTTAGCTTTAGGTTACTGCTTCAGAACTTGAAGTAGTTTAAATCTTCAGTTGTTATTTGTCCCATTTTTCTTCTGAAGTTGAAGGCAATTTATAGATGTCATATAAACAGCAAAAAGAACTGTTCCATGTTGCATAATCAATTTTATTTTGACGTTATTAATTTTTGACAGTTGATTTTGGTTGGTTAAGTATAGATATATAAGATGATATTATAGAATCGAATGGTACTTGTGCTTAGACTGTGAATGCATATAGTCTAGACCTTTCTTTGTCGTCAATGTTTTGTTACGATCAATTCTATCAACTTCACGAGAAAAAGAGGTATTTCCTCGTACATATTGAACATTTCCATAGAGGGAGGGACAAACAAAGTTCATGACCATCTAGCATGATCCTACGGATAAGAGCCTATTTTCCAAAACTATATTAGTGCCACATTGATGTTATCCCTTCCCTTCCTGTGGATTACAGCCCAATTCTTTGTTTATTGCGAGGTATGACAAAGTACCCTCCATATGGTTGCTTAATTTCAACACGTTGCGTATAAATTTGAAATCTATCTTAAATTTAGCCTCACCTACAAATATCAAAACCCATTTTTGATGTAACTAACGTTGTCTGTTAGCCAAAAGAAATTGAAAATTTGGGGGTAATAAGTTCCCTGCATTGAGTTCTGTTGAAAAATAGATCAGGATTTGATAGGAGCATAGCTGTATATAATCCCAGTAGGCATATTCTCAGGTTGAATCAGAAGAGAGGCAAGAGCTAGCAGCAATGGTGGTTAAAGTGTACGGACCCGAATATGCTTCAAGTAAGCATGTAATTATTAGCTTTATTGAGAAAGAGATTGAATCCGGTGTTGTTGATGCCGATGCCTTCGAGGGCAAAAACAAAAGCCCCGATTATCTCAAGTTGCAGGTATTCTTCTTCACTTTCTTCCCTGTGAAAATTGATATGATTTACTCATATCATCTTGCAAACTCTTGCAGCCTTTCGGGCTTCTTCCTGCCATATAAGATGGAGACTACACTTTATTTGATGAAAGTCTGGACATGGCAGGATTAATGAAGAAAAATGAGTTAAAATCTTGACTTATTACAACCCAGTATTTCATATTTTGTGCAGAATCCAGAGCTATAATCAGGTACTATGCAGAAAAGTACAAGTCTCCAAATTGTTTGGAAAGACAATGGAAGAGAAGGGCAAAGTAGAACAATGGTTAGACGTGGAAGCACACAATTTCAACCCTCCACTTAACACCTTCGTACAATTTTCAGCTCCAAACTGGGAATCACACCAGATCAGAAAGTCATTCAAGAAAACGAGGCAAACTGGGGAAAATTCTGGATATCTAAAGGAAGCTGTGGACGAACAAATACCTAGCTGGAGATTTCTTCAGCCTGGCTGATCTTAGCCACCTCCAACTTGGTTATTACTTGCTGAATGGTGTTGGAAAGGAGTACATGATAAGGGACAGAACATGTGAATGCATGGTGGGATGTTATCAGAAATAGGCCATCTTAGATGAAAGTTCTTCAACTGTTTCCTTATCGAAATTGAGTTGCATCAGTATGTGTTTAACATGTGTGCTTCTGAGAATAAATATTTCAGTGTTTCATCAACTTGTATCGGTGTTCATGTTTGTGGAAATCTGTTCTGTTGTGGTTATATTTGAGTGTTTGGTTTGTGGGTATGCTTGTGTACTTGTTTATGTGCTGTTGAACTCTGTAATATGAAAACCAAAGCAGTGCCCAACTTATTGATGATTGTAGTGTTCATTTCATTTCGCAGACTACATTTCAAGTTTTGAAAAAAATTGATGGATGTAAATTTAGTCACTGCCAGAATATAAAATCAAAGGTTAGGTCAGTGAACTGTAAAACAAAATTTCTAGTGAGTCATTGAATTGAACTTTTTTTTTTCTTTCCAATTAGGCAAGTAAACTAAATATTTGTCATAATTGGATCACTCAATCCAGGTCCATAAATATGATTAACATAGAGGAAATTCCTTCAATTTATAAGAAAGAATATCATGGTTCCCTACAAGAACCCTTTTCAAAGACGAGAAGGACGAGCATAAAGCTAACTCTCAAAAGAAGGGACTTGTGGCTACAAGAAAGAGGGAACATCGCGTTTTACTTCTTATCTATGATGCGTCAATTCATTTGTCACAATTTGCTGACATAAATTAAAATTTATGAGTTATTCCCTTTGTATGCAGGAATAATTCCTTTTTTTTTCTTCGTCATCTTCCAATGTAAAAATGCCAAGTGTTCCTTGGCAGCTCCTTGTACACAGCACGGCTCAATGATCATTGCCAATTAATTTTTTCCTAAAGCGAGAAAACAACATTGAGTTACCAACTTCCTCAGAGTGACTTTCTCATCCTCTATCTATACCATGAACAGACTACCCTCTATTGCAATGAAACAGATATGTCACCACTCACCATGCTTCATGTGCTATTTATGACTATATAGATAGTGTTACATATGCATGCGTGGCATGCATCTATTGGCCAGTTTGAATTGTAAAAATTCAAATCGGTCGACATGTGTGCATCTGTTAGCTACACGTACATTTTATCTGTACAACTAGCACGATCCTAAAACAAATACCCTATTGATTTGTTGTTCACATGAGCTTGAGTACCCAAGCAAAGATTATTTTGAGAAGCTTATAGAGGAGAGTTAAAACCAGTTCAGCTATTATTTTCACGTCCGTAATAGTGTAAAAATAGGAAATGGGCATATTACACAACAAAAAATTTGTAGTACATTATAGCTGAACATTTTTCAACAGTAGTTTTTCCAGTTTACATTATAGAATTCAGATATAATAACTTATCACAAGACATTAAGCTAGTAAAAGCACTAAAGCTGTATTAAGACATACAAAAATATTAGGGGTTTCATTTTTCTGCAATATTATGAGAACTGAATCATTTCTTTCAGACATTGGATAGGGATGCAAATGCTGAAGAAACCAAATGGAAGTCAGGTAACTGCAATGAAGAACAATTAACATGAGCATTAACGATGCTTTTGAAGATCAAATGATGGTACAGTAACATGCAAAGAAGTCTGGGGTTCAAATCTCTCCAACACCTATTTATGAAAATTATGCACATGCTGAAAATATAACCCAATCTGCACGTGAGGTGACATGTTCAAAAATAGGGGCCAATTTGGCAGAGCTTCTACTTTAGTAGAATTTCCTAAAAAAAAGCCACTTTGGGCCAACTCCCACTAAAAGCTCTTATAACTACACAAAAAAAAGAAAACTAACAGAAAATTATCCAAATAGGTCCAAAAGTAGCTTCTTAATCCTAAAAGTAGCTTTTGGTTTTGCAAAAGCTCTTCCAAACGGGCCCTAAACTTATATTAAGATATTTTTCCTCTTTCTAATGACTTAAACTTTTGAATGAGATGATCAATGACAAATAATAAAGAGTTAAGTTTTGAAGAAGGCATAATTCTCATCGTACCTCCCATTTATGATTGAAACATCTCGTCTAACCTTTGTCTGTATTGGGCCAATCTCTGCAATTGTAAATTGAAAAGGGGAAAAAAAGATCATAATTCACACACAAACACAATAATAGAAATAATGAAGGTACTTCGACATAAATAAGTGAAAGGAAGTCGCTAGTTCTCTCCATGGTGTGGGTAGCTTTTGCATTATTCAATAATTCAAAGGTTCTTGACGTTCAGAACAGAAACAAAAATCAACATGATAAGGAAACTCATACACCAAGCTATCACAATAAACCAAGGAAATTCACTTTTCCAAGTATTCAACATAAGATGGCTAGAATAAGAGACTTTGATAAAAGAACTTTTGCAGGTAATAACATGGTCACTAATGTTCTCCCTTAAACAATCTGGCATCAGTCTAACTAAGTTGACTTAGTAATGACAGGACCTCTTAATCAGACACAATTTTAGAACTTCCATCGCATGACATTTTGTTCATGGAAAAAACTATACGTGGTTTGGTTCAATCATGAATCATTATAGAGATTGAATTGGAGTCAAAATCAAAATAGATGTTTTACCGTCATACAAGGGCTTAGGAAATGCATCATTTACTTCATTTGCTTTATTTTCATAAATATAAGCAAATCTTTGAAAGGAAAAATAAAAGGACTAAACGTGTCAATATTTATTTAAACAATTTCTCGGTTGAATGAATAACACAGATACCTCTTAGCAGAAGCAACAGAGAGTTTACCAACAACTATCTAACTTCAAGGCCAAAAAAGTAATTACACAAAATTCACCAGGGGAATCACAAGTCTGATTATCTTGGCATTGGAAGGGGAAAAAAAAAAAAAAAACCTACCTTGTTCCGTTCAATCACGAATAGTTACACAAATATTTGGTTCAAATTGGAGACAGTCAAAATCATCTACAATTTATTGTTCTACATTAAGATTCAAATACATATTTTTCCTTTTCTTTTCATTTAAACAAATACATAATTTGGCTACCTAATCAACATAGAATTATATATAATTCTTCAAGAGGATAAAGAAGGAAAATGAACTTTACTGAACTTGTTCCCGATTAGGCAAATCAACTGATATTGAGTTTTTTTGATAAAATCTTCAACTTTAAACCATGTAGAGGACATGAAGGGACTTCGTATCTTTAAAGCTTACTTCAGATATATGAAGATTGCTTAACTCGATACTAGTAGAGAGCAGAGACAAGTGAACTTTGGTTCACCTTTTACATGTAGAATTAACGCAGCCCCCCATTCATAACTCTCAACCGGAGTAGAGTTCACCAAGAGTTTAAAAGCATCAAATTCGAATGTAATCCGACAGATAAGTGATAAATGTATGAAGGAAGACTGGATGAGCTTGAGACTGAAGGAGCATGTTATCTGACAGAAAGGTTTTCGATTCTCTTAATCTTACTATTTTGTTTTAGTTAATCAAACTTCCATGTGCAACAAACTTGTGCAAAATAAAGCTCGGTACTTAAATAATCAGGATTGAGCTCACTAAGAGTTTTAAAGCATCAAATTCGAAGGTAAACCTTGGTTTGTGTAGAAAACTGAACTGAGTTCAAATTCATACATGAACCAGATCTCTCAGGATTGAGTTCACTAAGAGTTTGAAAGCAAAATCGAAGGTAAACCTTGGTCAGCATAGAAAACTGAACTGAATTCAATTTTTATATGGACCAAATTTCAGATTGTAGATCTCTATTTCATATAAACAAATACCCTATATCTCCTACAACAGAAGCCTGAATCTCAAAATTATAAAGCAAAATAAGCATTTTGGTTGGCACATAAATGCAGGTTTTACAGCATCAAAATATAGATTAGAATTTCAATATCTCTCAATTAACATATAGGAAAAATGCCAGAGATGGTCATAT
The DNA here is from genome assembly GCA_903798235.1 of Fraxinus ornus. Lineage (NCBI taxonomy): Eukaryota > Viridiplantae > Streptophyta > Magnoliopsida > Lamiales > Oleaceae > Fraxinus > Fraxinus ornus. The sequence continues at coordinate 56,059 of CAIGRF010408413.1, forward strand.
AATAGAAGGTGAAAATGCAGAATCTAGAAGCAAATCAATAACAAGGATATTTAAGAAGAAACAAATGACGATAAACATCAAATGCCTTTTCATCTTCATCTCATGTTCTCATCATGACAGCATTGAAAATCATCTACATCTAGTAACATACTGGTGCATATCGCTTTGTGTATGACATGGAAAAAGCTGCATACCTTAGTATAAGCATAAACACCGGCTTCGGTTGGTGCAACTGGACTACCTCGACGAATGAATTGTCCCTCTTTTAAAATGTAAAGCATTGGTATCCCAGTTGATAGTTCCAAGCTAATGACCTGATAAAAGGTATAACCTTTTATGTTCTAAGCAAAGAGGTGAAAACAAAACAGCAGTAGAGCATGCTTCGTTAAGCTTATAAGTTTTACTTATAAGTGAACTTACTTATGAGTAAATAAGTAAGTCTTAAAGTAAATAATAGTTTTTATTGGTTAAAATTGGAAATAAGTTACTTATTTTGACAATAAAGTAAGAGTTACTTTCAAAAGATATAACTTCTTTTACTTAAAAAAAAATAAAAAATAAGTAATATATCCAAACATGTTTAGAAAGAAAAAGTTACTTAAAAGGAACTTTGAATTATTTTAAAGCTTAGCCAAACATGCTCAGAATCCACTAGCATGAAATCCCACCTCTTGAGAAGTGAGTTTATCCAGATACATAATGATAGACCTCAACGAGTTCCCATGGGCAGCAATCATTACATTTTTCCCACGCTGAAGTTGGAGTTCAATCTGTTTCACCAAATATTGATTATGAGGACCATGAATAAGCAGAAAACCACTCTTACCGAAGGAAAAATGTAATCATGCTTACATTTTCTGTGAAGTAGGCAACAGCTCTCTGAGCACACATTTCGAGGCTCTCACCATTTGGCGGAGGTATATCATAACTACGACGCCACTCGTGAACTTTTTCCTTTCCGAATCTTTCAGCTGTTTCCTGCTTATTAAGACCCTGCAATTCCCCATACCTGTGAAGAGGTAACTCATAGGTTAAACGCCGTATAATGTGGCCTACAAGTAGAGAATCAGATATAGAGTTGCAAAATTTATATATTACATTCTTTCATTCAGTTGCCAAGCCGTTATAACTGGAATGCACTGCTTGTTTGTATCTTCACTGAAAATTTGACTCCATGCTCTTGCTTGCTTACTCTCATCGTGCAAAATAATCGGCACCTGAATATTGACAGATATCTATGTCAAAAAAGGTGCCAAAACCATATATTCTTTCCGACTTCCTAAACCCCAAAAGTTATGGTTAAATAAGAAACAATGTAAATCCAACTTTAGAGTGCATTATTTTCTTGATAGTTGAAATGCAAAATTATAGACATCTGAGTAGGTAAATCGTTTGAAGCAGATGGTGAGATTCATGCCATCTCAAATACATAGGATAGCCTAATCAGAAGGCAGCTTCAAAAGTGTGAAATCTTTTTAGACTAATGTTGATAATTGTTAAACCACTCCATGTAAAAGCTTAAACTAATAGAAACAGTACACGTTAACAACTAAATGCATACCCTCAAGAGTAGGCCAGATTTATTTTCCAAATACCCGAAACGTGTATAATTTTCATAAAGAGTGGCGGTAAGACTAGAAACTACCTATTGTGATACCACATTAAACCATTTCATCTAAAAGCTTTAAATGTGTTAGAGACAGTGTACACTTATTTAAATTTAGTCTTCAAAAATAACAATTTACCTTCTTGCGACGGTGTTCAGTCATGGCAAGCATAGCAGTCATCTGAGCACGAATTAAAGCAGATGTATAGATAATGTCGATTGGTATATTGCTGATTCTTTTGCCAGCTTCAACAGCCTCTTCCACTCCCTTTTTGGTTAGTGGAACGTCTACACAACCTGTGAACAAGTTCTTCTCATTCCACATAGACTCACCATGCCTAATCAAGATCAATGCAGCTTCACCTGAAAAAACAATGAGAAACAACTATATCAGAGAACTTACAAAAAGAAAGCTTTAATAATCTCCACTTATCAAAAGAATGAGCCCTTGCATGTACTTATGTTTTTATTTCTTAACATTAGTGAATGTTTGGTATGAAGTATTGGATGAGTAGTATAACAAACAAGGTTTTAGCCTTTTATTTTCTTCCTTAGTACTGCCACATATCATGCAATTCTACCTACCAAATATGCCATAAGTATAATCCAAGAGACAGAGGTTTACTTGGTTTCTTTTTGGAATCACTTGTCGTGCCATTTGACGAGGATGAAACTGGGTCAAATACAGTACTCTGAGAAGTTGAGGCTTGAATAACGCTAAAACTAATCTTTCTAGAGCAGTAAATTCCAGTTCTCAGCAGAGGAATACTCAGCTTAAACTCCTTGGAGATCAACCGAAATGAAGTATTCCCATTCTCTTGATTGAGGTTGGAATTGCTAAAGCAACCAGTATATAGAAGAGTCCCAGTTGCTTGATGAAACGACGTTGCAGCCATTCTGAAGTGAAATCAAATCGGATGAGTTCGTGTTAATTATCGAAGCACCTTACGTTTTAGAACATTACATAACATATTAAATTTCATTCCATAAAAATGCAAAGCACATAGTTTTGGGGGTTGCATAATTTGAATTTTCCAAAGAAAGAAAGGTAAAAATAGATAGAATAGTCCACTGTCAAAAGGTCGGACTTGTAAAAGCATTGAAGGTACGATACACTAAGCGCATGTTTAGTACAAAATACTGAATAGAATTATAATTAGACAATATAACAGACAAGATTTTAATTTATAGTTCTTATTTAATTTATCTAGTATTGTCCAATAATGTGCACCAATCATTCTCTTAATTCTTTAATAGCAACCCATAAAAGAAGGCTCTTTTATCCTCTGTTAATTGGCCAAAACAGGGTGCAACAATACAAATTTGAAGGAAGTAGAAATAAATTTGCAGCTGTTCAAACAATTCCCAAACAATTCCCGGCTATATAATTACATACACACACAGGTAAGCTTTTACCCACATGTTCTTGGAAATGAGCCTACAAATTGAAAATCACAATGGAACATCCGTGAGTTTTTCATGTAAACGAATTAAACCAATATAACACTGACAATTTTAGTAAGAAATGCACTCCACTATTATGATATGAAATTATCAAAATAACCAATAAACGAATATAATGGCCAAACCAAAAGCAAAATAATTCAGATCTGACAAAAAAAAAAAAAATATAACGAAGACTCGTACAAACAAGAAGCCCAAATTGAACATTTATCAACCAAAGATAAAGCAATCAATAAATGGGTATTTCCATAACAGTGGTAAGATGAAAAGGAAAAGATTAAAAAATCAGCCCCTAAAACCTTGAGAACATTATACTCACATTAACAAACAGTTAAAATAGAAGACAATAACAAACAAGAAAACTGCAAAGTTGGGTAAAATAATTATAGAGAAATCTTACATTTATATACACATAAAAGAGGGATCAAATCAAAGAATCGAATGCTTCTTGACGAGGGTGGCGAAGAAACCGATGGCAGTAGCGGGAAAAAGAAAGGGTTTATTACAATAAAAGTTGGCGGAGAAAAAGTTGCATTCTTGATTCTACCAACGTTAGTACAAATGTAGTTGTGTAATAATTATTAAACGGGAATCTGAAATGACTGAAAAATCAATGACGGCGAGATGTTTATTTGAAAGGTATATTTCTTGTGTATTCTTGGAAGAAATCGGTAGAGGGTTGTCGGGTGGGTGTGCGGGGGTACCCTGCTATTTTTATTTGCCTTTTTTCACAGTTCTGGAGATTTGGTGTTACAAAAGGACAGGAAATATGGTGGCGTTGAGTCTTGACACTAATTTTCAGTGTGTATATATATTGGGTAGCTTGGCAAGTAGAACATGTTTTTTTTCAACTTCTCTTGAATGTTGGTAGGTAGGCAGTTAGGTGCATGGATGATATATGTGGGTCACAACGCTCGTTCTATCGATCTATGTTGAGAGCATTAGAGTAAAAATCGATTTGTCCAGTCTAACTCGAAGTGCAAGCTTTTTATTTTTTAGTTTTTCAAAAATGAACTAAAACCAAAAAGATTAAAAATTTCAGTAGGGAGACGAGTTAGCACGAATAAGGATATGCCTCATTTTCATTGTGGAATGGATCATTATTCTTTTCTTCATTGTTAACGTGAAAAATGATAAAATATTTATTGTGTGAAAACAGAAAAGTGCAAATTTTAGGGTTTTGTTTTGTCACGATAACTCTAGTCGATAATAATTCCACCTTTTACCTACCTTGTAAAGTATGGAATTGAAAGCAAGTCATATTCCTATTTCTTTCATAGAGAACCAAATGGTTCATAAAAGAGTAAAATCGAACTAGACTCAAATTTAATTTGATTTCTTCTTCGAATTTAGAGGTAAAAACTAGGGAGTTGTTCTCTTCGTCTTTCAGTTTCTAGTTTCTAGTTTTGAGTTTTGAATTCATTTTTAATTTTGTGTTTTGAGTGTCTGTATTAAAATTGCTGAAAATACGTTCTTTTCGTCATTCTGGAAAACTGTTTCTCAAAACAGAAAACTGGAAAACACATTTACTTTGAAATTTTTAAAATCTTTTTTTATAAGTAGGCTTTGTCGTGCAATGTACGGGCTGAAATTTTCTTTTAGGTAATGTTAGTGTATTAGATGTGTTGGGTTCTTGTGTGGAGATTGCTCTCCGCGTAGCGCGAAGATAGTGCTCGGAGCTCTCTTCGCGCAGCGCAGAAAGAAGTTTGAGATCAGTGTCCGGCTAGCGAATGGATGGTGAAATGGTATTTCTGAAGGCCTAAACGCTTGTGGTAGTTGAATGTTTAAATGATATTTTGAAATACAATGATGTCAATAACAAACAACACAACCTAAATTAAATTTGACAAAACAGTTCAATATAAATCATTAGAGTTTTAAGTTTCATGGCAACTAAGTAGACAATAAAAAAATATAAAATAAATCCACGGAATCATGTACGACGTCTTGAGTAGTCATTTACATTCGTGTAGCAATTTGATCCCTGAGTTGTCCCATTTGAGTTGTTTGACTAGCATCAAAATGCATGATTTCTTGATCTTGACTTGACTGCAGTATATCTTGAAACACTATATTCTCCTCTGAATACTAGTGAAAAACTTATCTAAAGCGTGCTCTAGGCGAATGAAGTTGTGTATTGCGCAACATGTAGTATGGATTTGTCTTTGCCTACTAAGTGGATAATTGGTAATCAATTTCAAAATAGGAAATCTTTCTTTTAAAAAAATAAAGACTTACACAGCGTAACAGTATAGGTACATTCACAATAATTATTTGAAGTATAAGAATATACCTCCCCGTGGTATTGAAAAGTTGTTCGAGCTTCTTGAATACTCGTGAATCATTTGCAGTACCTTCCCAGCCAGAATACACAAATATGAATTTCATATTAGAATCACATGTCAACATCACATTTTGTATTACATTAGTTTCCACGAAAAGATGTTTGCTGTGATGCAGGTACCTAAGCTGCAACATGTGTACCGTCTATTGCGTCTATACAATCCTTAAATAAGGATATTTCCTCAAAATCCGCTCATGCACAACATCTTAATTTTTCAGACGGATTATCTCAGTGCCAAACGAACAAACAACCCTTACAACTTGTTTAAACCATTTGTGTATCATGTTGTTGAAATGCTGAAATCTATCGCCAATAATAATGTATCGTATAGTGTGCCATATAATCATCAGAAACATAGCAACACTCTCCTCGACGCTCACTTTTTCCCATCTTTCAACAACCCTTTCTCTTTTAAAATATCACAAAAATTCATGAAAATGTGTTTCTGCATACAACAATTACGATAGCACACATCCAAATGTCCATTCTGAATTTCTAGCAAGTACATTTTTCCCATAAGCAATAATGTTCTACAAGGTCTCATATCGATGGTACTTCCTTTGTTGGCAACAAAGCAATTAAACATCATTAAATCTTCAAAATGTGCATCAAAATCATCCATAAATAACAAATTATCATCACTCAAATCTTCATCAATGGAATCATCAGTACTCACATTATCATCCACATTTGACTCACTGGCCATACTGTGAACAAAATATATCCACAGTAATTATCTTAAATTATATCAGCCATCATTGATTCAAAAAAGCAAACAATTAACAACATCATTTATACAACCTACAATATCACTAAGTTTATAAATGAAAATAGTACAACATCACCAAGAAAGGTAAAAAAAAAAAAAGTACTTGGAGTTGTGAATATAACACGGTACTTGAACCTTCAACATCACAAAATAAAACAACAATCATATCAAAGTAGTTCCAAGATAGGTCTTCTCATTGCTTCTGGCATCTTCACAAATGACACCCTGAAATCGGAATCCTTAAAAGCCTTTATTGCTTTCATATAAATCTCATTGGAAACCCCTTCCATTTTGTTTAAGATGTCCAAGCAAATTACATTTGAATAAGGATCCGGACTATTAACTTCACTGTCTGATTGATTACATGAATTTCCTTGGATCTTTGCAAACTTTTCTTTTAGGTAAAGTGTTCTAATTTCAGTTTCTTAGTTCCTCATACTTACTGTAGATGACCACTGTGCCATGCAAGCCTCAATTTTATCGTTCTTAGTAATCTTAGGTTCTTTACGTCGGCGTTCACCCGAAGTACCAATTTCCTCACGCCGACGAGTATTTGAAACCTCATCCACTGCATCATCATTTTCNCCGACGAGTATTTGAAACCTCATCAACTTCATCATCATTTTCCACAACTTTTCAAAAAATCATCTTCTAGTTGCCTTTCTTCCTCTGATGTGTTAGGAAGCTGAGTGGAGGCATTGCCTAATCCTCCAGTAGCTGTAGTCCTGCTAAATATCTCTCCAAGAGTGTGGTAGTGCTTACATCCTTCCCTCTTGAACATTTTGTAATACAACTTGTTAATTTACAATTGAAAAAAGAAGCCACATTGTCATAGTGTTCAACAAAAAGGGGTACAATTGATAAGATAAAAAAACTAATTACAAAAATATTATTTAATAAATATATATATACCGCATAAAAGTGTTGCCAAACTTCCTCTGCAGCATTAACTTTGTTGGTATTTGGATCCCATGTAATACCTGTATGTCCGAAAAGTTCAAAGAACATGCAATGAATCTTACGTAAGCAATTCCACTTTCCCTTTAATCTATCTATGTCGTAATCCATTTTTGTTGAAGCTATCACGGTTTCATTGATCATGCCACATTCTTCTTTCGTGAATGTAGAACATTGCAATGCATTTGATTTCATTTTCTCGTAAAGAATTTCGATAAAAGCGTGTTCATTCTCGTCCGGCCATGGCATTGGTTCCTTATTCTTAACTCTGCGACCACCCATGTTCCATATTGAATATAAATCAAATTATCAAGATATATATAAGTCCTTCCATAGGTGATTTAAGGAGGACATATCAATGTATTTAATTATAGTCACATACCACAAATTCTATCTAATTGAAGATCATGTCAATGTCATGGAAATAGATCTCAATAAATTTCATGGAAACAAATCTCAATTCTGCACGCAATTGCTTGGAAAAACATCACTCATATTATTTCCAGTTCAATGGAATGTAACAAAATAAGATTCAAAACAATGATTAACGATCAAGCAACCTTGACAAGGTGATCAAACTCTCTACAGTTACGAGGTAACCATCACCAAAAGTAAACCCAACTAGAAAGTAAATTAAGAGATTACATACATTATGAGGCTCCATTTAGTTTTATTTTTTTACTGATTTAATCAGAAACACTCGCTTAAGTGTTAAACTAGAACAACAACTCCGATAAATTACTATCTACTACGTTCTCAAAATTTTGTATAATCCAAACCAAATGACGACCAAACTCTATCTTGATGATGCTGAAATATGATTAAACATTAATAAACAAGATCTCCAAAACCAATGATCTAATACCAATGATCTGAAATCGGATTAAACATTTAAATGATGATCCCCACATAATCGCTCATAGTAATTTCAATTCTACGCTCCATAAAATAAATATGTTTCAAGAAATACCTAGATTTGAAGATAGTATTGAGCAGAAAATAGGAGACGGGGATATGAAATGACGATGAGCCTTCGATGCAGAGCAAATCCTAGAGAACAACTGCTCTGGAATGAATCTTACGAGAGAGAGGATATGTGAGAGAGAAGCTCACATACAAGAAGGTTGTTTTTTTTTTTTTTTTGGGTGTGTTTTCCGCGTTTTCGTTCATTTTCGTGTTCTGGCTTGAAAATGTTCAAAACGTCTTTTTGACGTTTTGAGTTTTTACTACAAATCTTGTTTTAAAAAAAATTCATTTTCAAAAATAGGAAAGAGAATGCGTTTTCACTATTTTGGAAAATCGAAAACAGAAAACAACATGAAAACAGTAAAGAGAACATCCCCTAGATTTCTTCTTAACCTCAATTTAGTTTGGATAAAAATTAATTTTTAATAGATTTAGATAAAAATTAGTAAAATATATGATTGAAAAATTGATAACAACTCTGAATTCCATGTAATGTATAATTGAAAATAAATTTAGAAAAAAATAATTTTAAAAAATGACGGCCAAACATAGACTTCATTCTTCATGCATTGGATGATTGTTTGAAAAGTATTTCAATATGTATATATGGTTTTCAATTTTTAGCAAAATTCTCGTACTGAACCGGATTAGTTAGTTCTCATTTCGAGATAGTCTCATTTCAGTCATAATCAAACCGCGTCGGAGTGTTAATTTCTAAAACGGTCGACCAAATTTTGTCTATCCCCTAATTCGTTCATAGTTTCTTCTTTGTTTTCAATCAACTATTTGGTAAAGATATATTTTTATGTCCAATCAAGTCTCAAAAACTAAGACAATGCTACACTTACAAAAATTGGTTCAAAAAAATTTTTTTTTTTAGGTAACACTTGGCGAAAACTTATTGGAAGTTGAGGAAAAAAAAACAATTTCAATAAGGTGCTGCAAAAATTCTGTAAACAAAAAATCTGTACATATGGCTTTTCCCCAAAAACTATTGCATTTACAATAAGAAATTATTGTTTTTACGTTAACACGCTACACAAAAACACCTTCAAAATGTCATTGCTAAGGCTATTTTTCCTTCTCATATTGGTCAAAGTTAAAAATATAATTTTTATTTAAAATGATTTTTTTGTATATTAAGGGTGTGTTTGAGTCACATTACTTTTGAAAAATGTATTCTGAAATAGTAGATTAATTAAGAATGTATGGTTGAAAAAAAAAGAAAGGTTATTGATGTGATGAAAATTATTTTTTTATTGAAGAATGTGTGGTTGAAAATGAGTAGAAAAATGAGAATGAAAAAAATAATGTGAGCCAAACAGGGGCATTTGTTTATATTTTCAAAAACATATACTTTTATATTTGTCTTTTCACATCGAATATAATTTTATGTTGTTTAAGTTACTTATTTATTTATTTTTAATCATTTTCAATAATTAAGATGTAGCACAGATTAATATAATTAGCAATATTTTCTTTCTATAAAATGGGCAAGTCTATTTTTGATACTATGTNCCTTTTTTCGGGTACATTTCATTCATTCCATCAAAGTAGGCCTACAAACACAATTCATATCGAATTAAGCCATAATCAAGAATTTATATCAACAATTCGTCATGTTTTGTTGCATAAGTAAGTGCGTAAAACACACTTATCAAACTTCATTATTTGAATATGCAAATTATATCACTTTTTAGTTCACATCTATTGATCTTTTTCTGCAGCAAAGTCTTACTCCCTCGATATCAGCCCCTTGTATAATTTACATTCTCATAGGCATCCAACCGAAACTCATCTAATAGTCTCTTTTCAACGGCTGTCTTCAAGTCAAAAATCAAGTTTTCAACTGTCCAATAAGCCCGATGATGCAACTCAATTGGCAAATGACACACTTTTTCGAAAACCGAACACTGGAAAGACATGCATATGGGAGTCTTGAAGGTTGTTTCGTAGGCCCATAAGGTATCATCAAGTATCTTAGACCATTTTTTTCTTGAAGAATTCACCATCATCTCAAGTATTTTCATCAACTCTCTTTTGGATATTTCGACTTGCCCACTGGTATGAGGGTAACCAGGGATAGCTATACGATGCCAAACGCCATATTTAACCAATAAAGACTCAAATTGACAATCACATAATTGTTTATCTCTATCACTAATAACTGTGTGAGGTGTACCATAGCGAGTGAAAATGTACTGTTTCAAAAAACTTATCACCACCCGAGCATCGTTAGTCAATAATGTAACTGCTTCCACCCATTTAGAGGTATACTCAACTACAACTAGAATATATTGATTTGAGCATGAGGGAAAAATGATCCCATGAAGCCAATTTCCCACACATCAAATAGCTTTACCTCTAAGATATTATTGAAGGACATCTTTCGTTCATTCTAAAAATATTTCTTGTGCAATGGCATCTATCACACGTCTTTACAAAAATAGAAGAATCTCTGGACATTGATAGCCAATATACTTTAGTACTTTTGCACCTATCTTTGAAGCGCCAAAGCTTCCAGGATGGGCAGATGAATGACATTGCTCAAGTATTTAAGGATCCTTTTCTTTAGGACATATTCTATAGAGAATATGATCCTCCCAAAAATAGTACTTCAAGTCAGAAAAGAATTCTTTCTTTAGATGACTCGAATAATATGGTAGAATGATGGACTTGGCTAAATAATTCACTATATCAACATACCATGGTGTAGTCTCCAAATTAAAAATTAATTTGTCTCGGTTGATTTCATTGATATCCACTAACTCCATCTATTCCCCTTGTTCAAGTGGGGATAAATGATCATCTAATACGTTTTTACTTTCATTCTTGTCTCTTATCTTCAAATAAAATTCTTATAGGACCAATACCCATTTGATCATTCTTGGTTTGACATCTTTCTTTTTAATAAGATACTTTAATACTACATGATCTATGTAGACTATTACCTTTGATCCAACTAGATATGATCAAAATTTATCATAGATAGACTGCAACTAGGAGTTTCTTCTATGTGATGGCATTGTATAGCTATGCATCATTCAATATCTTGATCGCATTTTAAATCACATGGAAAAGGTAATCTCGCCACTACCCCAATACTACTATCACTTCATAATTACTTGCATCACACATCAATTCAAATGTCAAACTCCAATCTGGTACAATTATTACTGGTGCTTGGAATTAACTTCTCTTTTGGAGTGTTGAAAGCTAATAATCACTTTTCAGAGAAGTCAAAATAAATGTATTTGATTAATAAATTACGCAATGGTTTAGTGATCTTAGACAAGTCCTTAATGAAATAAAGAAAGCTCGGCATGATCAAGGAAACTACGAACACCCTTAATTGAAGTATGTGGTGTTAATTTCTCAATAATCTGAATTTTTGCCTTGTCAATCTCTATACTCTACCTGAAATTCGAAGCCCCAACACGATGCCCTCTTGTAACATGAAGTGACACTTTTTTCAGTTTAGTACTAGATGTTTTTCTTACATTGCTGCAAGACCAAGTTTAAGTTCTCCAGACACTTATCAAAAGAAAAGTCAAAAACTGAGAAATCATCCATAAAGACTTCTATAAATTTTTCCACCATATTAGAGAAGATAGCATGAACAAAGTATGTTTATCTCTAATATTTATATTCAAATCTTCAATGTTATATGTTGATGACTTAATCAAATTGGAGACAAAATAAAGGGACAAAAAGTCATCGATCAAGAAAGCTCAAGATAAAAATCGATCATTCACAATCGAGCACCTATGCCAAAGAAAATGGAGACAAACTTGTGCCATTTCAAAATCGAGCAAATCGAGCACTCACGCCAAATCATTCGAAGATATTGGAACTAGATGTTTTTAGTTCATTTGTAAAGGTAAAATACTTTAATTCTTAGCAATGACATATTGAAAGCTCAAGTGAAGGATTTTGATGTATAAGAAAAATTCACTTTGTAAAACATTTTTTTTTTTTGCATGAAAAATATTTTCTTTCAATGTAAGAACTATGACTTAATCTTCGATCAAGCTATTTATTTCTTACCTTGAAGTGTCAAGTAAATATGTCAAGCAAAAATTACGAAGTTACAAAAAAAATTAAATAAAATAAAATTGGACCAGAATATTTCTAGCCATCCGAATGTCCGGATGGCGAACCGAACGTCCAGTTTCCCAGCTACGGTCGAAAATCTGATCGTTCTGAGTGATTTTCAACGACTACTTTTTTTGTCATCCGATACTATTTTGGACGTCCGATTGGGTCGTCCGGTTAAGCAGAAAAGTTGGCGTTTCTCACTTCTATAAATACCAACTCATTTGTCATTCATTAATACAACGAGAAAACATTAAAGTTCTTTTGAGCAAAATAGCATTGATTTTTTGTCCCATTTATTATTATCAAATCATTTTGTTTTCAAAAACTTGTGATTAAAATCAATTCTTGAAAATCATTCAACACATCAAAGTTTTTCTAAACCTAACACTTGAGCTTCACCCATTGATATATATTAAAGTGTTAGCCTATTTCTCTCTTGGTACTTAATTGTGATCATATCATTTATTAGGAAAGAATCTTCAATTTATAAATTCAATTCTCCTTAAACTTGTGGATCGTGTTGATGTCCCAAAAAACTCAACGTTGTAAAAGGATCGGTGCTCCTTACTTGTAAGTCATAGAAAGCTTTGTAAATGGTTGGATTCTACCACAAGTCGATCAACATACTAAAATTAGCCTTGCTCGTGCCAGAGAGCTTGATAACGGAGGACGTAGATCATTACATTGGATTAAACCTCCATAATTATATCGTCAGTATTCTCTATCCCTCTTTACTTATTGTTTCATATTCGTGTTTGATATTTGAATTAATCTATCTAGATTATCATGTGCTTGATTTTTTGAAAAAGTGTTAAAAACCAATTTACCCCCTCTGGTTAGCTATTCTTGGACTATCAATTGGTATCAGAGCAATGTACTCATTTTAAAATTAAGATTCTACAATCTCGAGCAATGGCTGACCATAACATTCTTTGAAATCTCGAGGGGCATTCTACAAATCGATCTCCCTTCTTTGATGGCACTCATTACAATTATTAAAAAGCTAGAATGATGATTTGTATTCAATCAATAGATTATAACATTTGGGAATTCATTGAATATAGTCCTTATGTGCCTACCAAGATTATTAAATTGATGGAAAACCCAATTAATCTATTCCTAAACCTAGAGAGGAATATGATGAAGATGATAAAAGAAAATTGTCCTTGAATGCTAAAGCTAAAAACCTACTTTATTGCGCCTTAGATAGAAATGAATTTAACTGTATTAGTACATGTAACTCCACATATGATATATGGTATGCATTAGAAGTCACTCACGTTGGCACAAGTAAGATAAAAGAAACCAAGATTAATCTCATAGTCAAGGATTTTGAAAATTCTTCATGAAACAAGATGAACTCATTGTTGACATGATTACTCGCTTCACCGATATTGTTAATGGACTCAAAGGCTTTGATCGTAAACTTACTAATGGTGAGCTTATAAGTAAAATGTTTAGGTCATTTTCGAAAGATTGGAGCTCATTGAGAATGTTGATAGAGAATACCAAAGATATCAACATTTATTATTTGGAATAACTTTGTGGAACTTTAATGACATACGAACTCAACAACGCTGAAATCAAAGAGAAGACGAGGAAGAGCAAGAAAGAATCAAAAGAGCCTCCTAGGCATCAAATTGCTCTCAAATCGGCTATTGAATAAGGAACTACAAGTGAACATATGAGTGATGAAGAGCTTGATGATTTTGTGCTTCTTGTCAAAAAATGGAGAGGCTTTCGAAATAATAGGAAGTTTCAAAAGAAAGAAGAAAAGAGGGATGAAAGAAGCAAGAAAATTGTTTATTATGATTGTGACAAACTCATCACAAGAGAATCGAGTGTCCAAACAAAAAGAAAAATTTCATGAAAAAGGCGTTCCAAGCAACATGAGATGAAAGCGATGATGATGATCGTGATGAAAATGAAAGTCAAGAAAGAAATCATCAACATGTGTTTCATGAAAATAGACGATGAGGTAAATTCTATTGAAAAATTCTCATATGATGAAATTTTAGAACAATTTGAAAAACTCGCCCTTAGTTATTCTATTCTTAAAAGAAACATAAATTATTAAAAAATAAAATGAGAAAATTTTGGAAACTAGAAAGGAAAATATTGATAACGATTCATTTGTACAAAGAAAATTGTTGAAGACTTGATAAAAATTGTCTTTAAATTACCTCGATGGAAGAAGAATTTTGACTTAATGCTTGGTAATCAAAAATGTGTTTTTGATAAAGGAGGTATTGGAAATAAAGCATTTTTTAAAAAAAAAACCTCTCAAAAAGTTATTTGTCAAAGCTTCAAATACAATTCCCTCAAAAACTACTTATAGCTTTTGCAAAAGAGATTGACATATTGCCTACGATTGTCTAACCAAAAAGAAGTTACACTTTGAAAACAAATGGACTTGAGGATCCACTAAAACTAACTACGAAGGACCCAAGCTTGTGTGGGTACCAAAAATCAAAAATCGAATTATTTTTGTAGGTACCAAAGAAGATAACGAGCAAATGGTTATTGGATAGCGGGTGTTCAAAGCAAATGACCGGAGATAGAACTAGACCATCGAACTTAATCAATTTGAACGGAATTATGTTTGGGATTTAGTCGCTAGACCAAATGATCAAACCATCATTGGTACTAAATGGGTCTTTAGAAATAAACGTGATGAAAACAGAATAATTGTGCGTAACAAGGCTAGATTAGTGGCGCGATATTACAATCAAGAAGAAATCATCAATTTTGAAGAAACATTTGCACCAGTGGCTAGATTAGAATCCATTCGCAAGCTTCTTGTATTTGCTTGCTATAAAAAACTCACTATTTATTAAATGGATGTCAAAAGTGCTTTTCTTAATGGTTTTATTCAAGAAGAAGTGTTTGTTGAACAACCACCCGATTTTAAAAATCACAAACACTCGGACTATATTTTCAAATTTCGAAAAGCTCTATACGATTTAAAATAAGCTCCTAAGGCTTGATACAAACGATTAAGCAAATTTTTAATTTCAAATGATTTTTTAATAGGAAAAGTGGACACCACTCTTTCTGTTAAAACTTAAAAGAACGATATGATCATTGTTCAAATTTATGTTGATGATATTATATTTGGCGCAACTAATATTTAACTTTGTGAAGAATTTTTTAAGTGCATGAGCATAGAATTTGAAACTAGCATGATGGGAGAACTTAAATTCTTCATCGATCTCTAAATTAAGCAAACTTGTGATGGAATCTTCGTTAATCAAAGTAAGTATATATTGGACATGCTCAAGAAGTTCGACATGGATGATTTGAAGCCAATGAGCACCCATATGAGCACATCCATAAACTTGGACAAGGATGATCAATGTACGTCCGTTGCTATAACAAAATATTGAGGTATGATCGGATCCCTTCTTTACTTAACTGCAGGTAGACCCGATATTATGTTTAGTGTGTGTCTATGTGCTAGATTTCAATCGAACCCTGAAGAATCCCATCTTAAGGCCGCGAAACAAGTCTTTAGATAGAAAATGCACTCACATTGATCTACTTAACTATTAGGATGCCGATTGGGCTGGATGCATAGTCGATCGTAAAAGAAGAAGCAAAATTCTGTTGTATTGTCAACCGCCGAAGCCGAATATATCTCGACTGTTAGTTGTTGTGCACAAGTTCTATGGATGAAACAAACTCTTAGTGATTATAGCATATCTTTTGATCATATACCAATTATGTATGATAACACTAGTGTCATAAACTTGTCTAAAAGCCCATTTTACAATCTAGGGCGAAGCACATTAAAATTAGACATCACTTCCTAAGAGATCATGTTCAAAAGGGTAATATTGTGTTAGAATTCGTAAACACGAAAAATCAATTGGCCGGTATTTTCACAAAACCTCTAGTTCTTGATCGTTTCTCACATATTAGAAGAGGTTTAGGCATTATTGATGAATTTGAAGTACACAATTAAATTCATAACTACATAAGCTTACATGTTTTCATCGCATTATTTTATGTGCAATATATTTACATGATTTAGTGTGTTTTATATAAAAAAGGGGAGACCAGATGAGTAAACCGAACGTCCGGTAACCCCATCCCGATTTAATAGAGAATTTTAACTCTATCAACCTGACGTCCAGTACTTCGCGATTAAAATATTGATTTTAATTAAAATATTGTCGGGAACTATTTTTATTTAATATTGATTTAAAATATTTCTTGCTTTTGTTTGATTTTTTTTTTTCTTTTTCAATTGATCTACTTGTATTTCTTTGTTTCATGGACTATGAACGAAAAGAAGCAATAGAGTAGCAAATATACAATGATTGATCCTGACTTAGATGATGGTGATATTGTCTGCGGAGAATTCCTTTTCAGACAACTTAAAAAGTGTGGATGCAATCGACTATCATATTTAATAAGGACGTCTTGCTAGATGTATTAATATCAAATATATTGTTTATGAGGAGATTAGATTGACTAGTGAATATTGCGGTGCGTTGCATTATATAAAAAATTGCTTGTCATTGACCACCCTAGATGAAGTGAGGAAAGCTATTTCTGATGATCCATATGATGATGATGACAGTAACTTTATTGTGGGAGATATCATCGTCATGCAAAAATATAAAAGGATTGAGTTTTGGAGGAGCCAAGTAACATGCTTACGGAGGATCTTTTCATCATTAAATTCGATGAACCAACAATTAAAGAAGAAGAACATGTAGAAATCGAGGAATTAATAATGAAATAGACAAACGAATTAGTGGCATTCAAAGAAGATGGAATTATAATGCAAAACTTTACCTTAATTGACTTTGTGATTAAAGCTGATGAGGAAATTGAAGTAATCTTTAGTGAATTTGAATTAGATAATTTGGGCAAGTTATACCATTCAAGAGGGCAAAACAATATATTGGAGGATGTGTGAAGTGTGGTGCAAATACAATCTAATCAAGTTAAACAAGACCTCCATTGGTATGTTCAAAGTTCTATTAAGCACTTGTACAAAAGTCGAACTTGTGACTATAATCAAGAACTTAATAAAAAGTAACCCATTTTTCTAGCCCTGAACTCTTTAATTTTAGCTATTGCATGACATATAAACAAAAATAATACAGTTGCATTTATTATATAGACAAGTTTTATTTTTGTTTAGTTAAAAAACTTTTTGCGTTATTTCTTCAATATTTTTAGGATGAAATTCATTGAAGTCAACCATGGTTGACAACGGTTTGCAAAGACGTGGCTCCCATGTAAGGAAATCAAGTGGCCGTGGGTTTGCAACCTACTTTCAACTTTTAAGTTTTTTTTTTCCTTCTTTCTTTATTCTTATTTTATTTTCTTTATTTTCGTCTTTTTTCTCTCAACTTCTTTATCTAAAAAAATTTATTCTTTTTTATTTATTTTTGAGGTCATAACTTGCTTACAATCATCATTTCTAATTAAATTAGTATAAAGTCGCACGTGGGTATATTTAGAATTATTTTCTTGTTCCCTTTCAGGTATAATAGAAATATTTTATAGCAAAAGCAATGAAAGATAATGAAGGAAGACGAAAGACAAAGTGCTAAACGAGAACATCATATACACAACTAGTTGAAATTGTTTTATGTTTTATAAATTGTAAATTAGTGATGAATTTTTTTTTGCTAATTCGATATTCGTTCATGTTAAATTGTATTATATTGAGCACAATAGTCATAATAATTATTATGCATGTATTGTGAAATTTGTTTTATTGATAGAATAGGTTGAATGAACTTAGATCTTTATAAACCGAAATCATAATTTGTAGCACAAGCACTTAACCTATTGCAAGGATAAGTGTGAGGGTGGTTGATTCAATGTTGGAAGCTATTTAGTTATGTGATGATTCCGTGGATGTTGAATATTTATGTGGAATGTTTTTGGCTAATTAGTAGAGACTAGGTGGTAACCATCTACTAGTAGTTTGATTTGAATTACTTATCCAAAAAAATAAAAATCATTGCACAAGCCATAGTACATAAGAAAACTTTACCTACATTGTTGTGTGAAGCTAGTCTTGAGTAATTCGGTCCTATTCATCACCAATGTTTAGGATATTCATCACCAATAGTTAGGAGACGATCTATTGGGAAAGAATGTAGGCTGCAATGTAGAGTGAAAGCTATCTTCGAAAATAAAAACAGATCCCAAAAATAGAAGAAGGGACACAATGAAAAACAAAGAAAAGAAAAACAAACCAAAGTGAGTTGAGGTAGCGACAAAACAACTATAAGCATTGTCTCTGTCCAGCTAAGTTTTGGATATTTAATTTGGAATTTAGACTTTTGGTGAGGATTATTATCCTAGTTGAAGTTTGGAGGTTGAGACATTCAAACTTAAGGATAATCATCACGTATTAAGGTAATGCCTTTCATTGGTGAAATCCATCCAAATTTAAGCGGGAAAGGAAAAGAGAGTTGTGTAATCAACATTAGAATATATATCCTGGTATGTGATTGAAAACAAGTTTGGAAATGTGCATCCCACGAGAAAGTAAGGAAATATTTTGACTATTAAGGGTCAAAAAATAACTAATTTTGAAATTCATGATAACTTGATTGACTATGCATACAAACACATCGATCAAGCATTGAACAAGTAAAGAATTAAAATTAATTGCATTATTTATGACTTTTTTATGAAGTATCAAACAATTTCAATACTTAATGTGAGTTCGCCAAAATTATCTAATATATTTATATTCCTTTATTTGATTGAGTGTTTAGTAGACAGTATTGCTCCGAACGAACAAGAGTTTAAGTTTGGGGGCATTTGATAAATGCACTTATTTGGGCTTCTATTTTTATTTAATTATATATAAATTGAGCAATTATCTACTTAATTTTTGTAAATTATATTTTAACTTTAGGAAAATTCCCAACTTGGATAAAGAGGTTAGTTGGAGTATAATTGGAGTTGATTTGAAGAAATTCAAGATTAATTGGATTGCAAGAGATCAATTGAAAATATTAATGGAGCATTCAGTAAAAACTCATAAATTTCAAGAGTTAAATTTGATATTTGGAAAATTTGAGGCTAAATTGAAAACTTTGAAACTTTTCTGGGGTCAACTATTATGATTTTGGAATGAAGATAACTATTAGAAGATGAAGGACTAAAAACACATGAGAAGAGGAGTCCAATTGAAAAGGGAATTTCTCTCTCTCTCTCTCTCTCTCTCTCTCTCTCTCTCTTAAACTCATTGGTAGAAACTAGGGATGTCAACGAGCTGATAAGAGCCCGAGCCGGAAAAAAAAAGCTCGAGTCGAGCCCGAGCTTTTTTGGACCGAGCTTTTTTTGGCCCGAGCCGAGCCCGACCAAAAAAAATGAGGCTCGGCCCGAGCTTTCGACCCGAGCCTTAGCGGAGCCGACTCCTTTTTTTTGTGGCACCTTATAGCCTAATGTCGAATAACATGTTAGATTTATAAATGAGTTTACGAAGTTACAAATCTTTTTAATGATCGATTTGAATTTTCTTACAAATTTTTGTGGCCATTGGTGAAATTAGCTCAATTTTAAATNTTAGAGAAATGAAATAATAATAAACTAATAATGCAATAAATAATATCACCCATTTTTCAAAATAATCTATGTAATAAATTATGAAATAAATTTGTCACTTATAATTAGTTTATTGGTTTCATGATGAGAAGAATATGTTGACATTTTTTTTACGGGCCGGCCCGGCTCGGCCTCCGAGCCGCCGAGCTTTTTTGCCATCACTAGTAGAAACCTATTTGAACTCTTTTGGTAGAAACCAAGTCCAATAAGGATTTTGCATAAATCTTATTCTATAAATACATACCTTAGTCGAACAATTAAGAAAGATTTATAGAGTTTCATTATACACCTACATTCAAGCCAGGATTTGGGAGATTCATTGTACATATATTATTCAAGCCAAAAGGAGGAAAAAAAATTAAGAAATCAATCAAGAAGCAAGGGTTCCAAGATTTTACAAGAAGAAGACATAATCTTAGTGCAAGATTTTCATCTTTTTCCCATTTTCCTTAAATCCCTATGATCTACGTCAATTCTTTCTTGTTTTATTCTTTCCCATGATGTGTAATTAATTATTTAGTTAGGATAAATGATTGTGACCTAATTTGAACCTTAATTTTAATTAAAAAGCTTTAAATTTCAAATTCATTTTGTGAATTGTCTTTACTTCTATTTTATTTGGCCATTGATTCATTGATTTCATGAGCAGTAATTACGTAGAGATGCAGATTATTTGTTTGACCACGTAGTAAAAATCAAGATCTAGTATAAAAGCGGCAAGACATACAAGAATTCTTAGAAATTGAATGCATTTGAGTAATATGTATCATGATTCACATAGAAATATGAAATTGACCTAGTTAAATAGAATCAATTTGAACTTGAGGGAGGTAAACTGAATATGTTAGAAGAATTTGATAGGGTAATTATAATAAATTGTTATTAGGATTTGACAATTGAATTTAAAGGAATAGTTATGGTAAACTCATAATTCCTAACACTTAAAACAATCATTAAATAAAAGTCATATTTTGTTGTTTTTGTATATTTAAAATAGAAAATAACAAAAAGTAAAAGAAACACCTAAGATTTATTTTTAATTGAATAGAAGTAATTTAACCAATTATTAAATTATAGTTTTCGTGGGAACGATATTCGAACTATTATGTCCACTTTATTACTTATTACAATCCGTACACTTGTGATCAAATGTAAAATCGACAACAAAAATCACGTGGGATAGGTATCATCTACATTATCTAGCAAAACACAAGTAACTTTACCAAGTAATATAGAGATATATTCCAAAGAATAAGTAAAGGCCATCACTACACGTAGTGGACTTCAGCTATCTTTGATAGCTGAAAAGAACATGCATTGATTGTACAACATTCAACTTCACTTGGCATTGGTTTGAGCTGGTCAATGGTCATGCAGGCCTATAATTTCAAAAGTCAGATCAGGTGGTTCATCAGTATGGTTGATTTTTTTCTTGTTCTACCACATACGCATGCTTCATGCTTAGTACTCGGAGTGGATATGTCTAGACAGAATAATGAATAAGATATGAGCTTATTATTCAATACAGTCCGCTTTACCAAACCAAACATGCTCAGAACTGTTCACCGGAATCCAATTCCTTCTACCAAACCAAACATGCTATATATGTGACTTTGCTGTATAGTGTATATACCGTCCCCATCGGTACTCAGGTTGTGCAGTCCTCTGATAACCACCTGTGTGTTCTTCCTTTACATCTTGTTAATTAGTGAGCCTTTAAACGTATTTTTTACTTTATTAGTGAGAATTTTTTTATTTTATAAACTAGGAAGTTCAATGTATGTCTAAAATGTTTAATTGAATCAGATAAACTGTAGCAAAATTATGCAGTCCTAACATTTCAATTTTATTGATTCCAACGGCAATTTGATTTTACTGCTTTTAGTTAAATTCTTAGCTGTAAACACATCATTAATCAATTGTTCATTACTTTTTGATATTCAGAACACAGTTCTCTTGGGATCGATAATGTAGGCAAAATTCACTTTATTACTTTATTTTCACAAACACAAAGCAAGATGGGCATACCGTTATCAAGCTGGCGCTGTGCTTGCTTCGCCACCAGCGCTAAATTAAACATTCAGGATTTAGGAAGACGGTTTTATTAAACTATTTTTCTCAAAAAAATTAAGTAGCCACAAATTTTATGAGGAAAATATATCACATATTAATGGAAAGAAATCCAGAACAATATGTTAAAATATATAGGGAAACGCTAATCCCTTTAATTGTGGTCATGAACAAACCCAACTGCATGATATTTTTTTATGGGAAAACCTGAATGATGGTAGATATTCTTAGAAATTGGTAATCAGCAATCTAGTTTCCCAATTTCTCTTGTTGCAAAGCAGTACGCGAGCAACATGTTCTAAAGAAAACGAAGAAATAAAGCTTAAAAAAAAAGTACATTTCAGACAGAAAAAAACTTAGCTACCACAGGGCGAGGGGTGCACTTGGCCATTAAAGGTTGAGCTTTAGGCATGGATAGTCCCGTGCCTTCATCCATGTCAACCAGTTCCTTGCCAACTCTTTCCCAATCAAAGCATTGGATAACTGATCCCAAACCCAGCCCGACCATGCGCATGGCTAAGCCCTCCCCGGGACATCCTCTCCTCCCAGAACCAAATGGCATCAATTTGAATCCATCTCTTGTTGCTTCTAGGCCCTCGAATCTTTCAGGCTTGAATTTTCTGGAATCGTCCCAAATCTTGGGATCGTTGTGTATAGCCCAGATGTTCACCAGAAGCATAGTGCCTCCTGGTACACGATATCCTCCGATAACACTGTCTTCTGATGACTCATGAGGTATTAGAAGAGGTCCTGGAGGGTACATTCGCAATGTTTCGTTTATAATACAGTGCAAATAAGGGAGATTAGCTATGTCCGATTCATCTATTAAGCGCTCNCTTGCGTGATTCATTTTTGAGTGTTGATTGTAAAGAAGAACGGGCTTTGATTCTTGGTTTATAAAGTGATTTCTTCCGATTGGCGGAAGCTCAAAAGGGGATTAGGATTCAATCCGAACCTCTTGCCTTAGGGCGAAAATTCTTCGTGTTTCATTTTTCATTTTCAGTTTCTTGCATTTTATATTTGTTGATTGAATGTTTAATTTGGCTAATTTGGTGTTTTGAATCCCAACACTTTATTTTCACAAACACAAAGCAAGATGGGCATACCGTTATCAAGCTGGCGCTGTGCTTGCTTCGCCACCAGCGCTAAATTAAACATTCAGGATTTAGGAAAACGGTTTTATTAAACTATTTTTCTCAAAAAAATTAAGTAGCCACAAATTTTATGAGGAAAATATATCACATATTAATGGAAAGAAATCCAGAACAATAAGTTAAAATATATAGGGAAACGCTAATCCCATTAATTGTGGTCATGAACAAACCCAACTGCATGATATTTTTTTATGGGAAAACCTGAATGATGGTAGATATTCTTAGAAATTGGTAATCAGCAATCTAGTTTCCCAATTTCTCTTGTTGCAAAGCAGTACGCGAGCAACATGTTCTAAAGAAAACGAAGAGATAAAGCTTAAAAAAAAAGTACATTTCAGACAGAAAAAAACTTAGCTACCACAGGGCGAGGGGTGCACTTGGCCATTAAAGGTTGAGCTTTAGGCATGGATAGTCCCGTGCCTTCATCCATGTCAACCAGTTCCTTGCCAACTCTTTCCCAATCAAAGCATTGGATAACTGATCCCAAACCCAGCCCGACCATGCGCATGGCTAAGCCCTCCCCGGGACATCCTCTCCTCCCAGAACCAAATGGCATCAATTTGAATCCATCTCTTGTTGCTTCTAGGCCCTCGAATCTTTCAGGCTTGAATTTTCTGGAATCGTCCCAAATCTTGGGATCGTTGTGTATAGCCCAGATGTTCACCAGAAGCATAGTGCCTCCTGGTACACGATATCCTCCGATAACACTGTCTTCTGATGACTCATGAGGTATTAGAAGAGGTCCTGGAGGGTACATTCGCAATGTTTCGTTTATAATACAGTGCAAATAAGGGAGATTAGCTATGTCCGATTCATCTATTAAGCGCTCTTGTCCAACGTGATCATCTATTTCCTTTTGTGCCTTCTTCAAGACTTCTGGATTGTTCAATAAAAGGGACAATGCCCACTCCATTGTTCCAGATGATGTATCTGTCCCCGCTAACAGCAAAACCTAGAAGTCCAAATATTTAATCAAAATAACAAATAGCATTTGATGATTCTTGAACACATGGTCATAACATAAAAATAGTAAGGCCCTGTTTGATTGAGGCCATTTTCCATGGAAAATGGAAAAGCTTTTCCATTTCCACACATTTGTAGTGTTTGATATGCTTTATTTTCCCCAGAAATTGTTTTCCTCCCCCAGCAGCCACACACTTGTTTTCTTGGCAATTGAGGAGGAATTGGTTTTCTTTAGGTTTTGGTGGGAATTCTGTTTTCAGTTTTTTTTTTTTTTTNTGGGTAATTGGAACAAATGCTAGACCCAATGGTAAATTTTTTTTTATCATTTTAATGGACAATTTCCATAAAAATCAAAGCCAAACGGACACCAAACTTTCAATACTTTCTAGGTGGAAAATTATATCAATCAAACACAATTAATTACAATTCCTAGTTAAACAATTTCTAAGCAATTTAATTCTCTGAAATTCATTTTCTTTCCACCCATCTTCCACATTTACAATCAAACGGACGCTGAATGGTTTAGTCCTAAGGAACCTGATTTTTAACGTGCTATTTGACTCCACTAAGTCCGTAGAAGACTCTACCTTTACACCTACTTATTATACACTATACTTCGAAGCTGCCCTTCTTAAAGGAAGGGTTGTTCTAACAGTTCTGTGGCCATCTACCTTAACGACTTATGTAGAGTAGAAAGATGGCCTGCCTGCCCGCGACTTTTAGCAGTGCGGGCCATTATAAAGCCGAAGCCTTGTACAGTCCGTGCCTGGCCAGATAAAGCCAAACAGTTCGGCCAAGTTTTATAGTGTTCGATTTTGATATAAAAATGATTTTTTAGGATTTGTATGCTATACTTTGACGTCACTCAGCTTGAGATTGATGTGTTTCTAATCTTTTGCGTAATTTTTTTTTTTTACTTTTTTGGGTTAACTATAACGAAATTCAAGATGTTACAAGTTACGCTCAAGTAAATGAAGCTACTTTTATTCTATGCTTATCCACTTGTGTTCGAATCCATGAGAGGCTCAGTTGAGTCGACAAAGTTGAATTCCGAATATTATATATTCTGTATTTGAAGTATTGGATCTCCCTTTGCAAATTTCCACTAAGGGATAATATAATAAAGTGACTTTCAAGCACTAATAAAGGAGGAATCAAATTTGAAATTTCAACTCCAAACACGAATACTTAGAAATTTAAGTGATTTTTCTATTAAGGAAGGACCCCACACTGCCCATTTTAAAAATTCTAATCAATGTTTTGTTTCCCTTTGACAATTTCTTGGTCGTTGTCAGATCATTTTCACACTTAAAATCATCCAATTTACAGGTTCACACATTATCCATTATAAAATAGCTGATCAAATCTAAGATTCAATTTGAATAATAAAATAGTAACTCAACCGATATTCGTCAAAGCCCTTTTGTGATCTTAATTAATTTAATTGCAAAGTAAGTAGAATTAACAGAAAAGATCAGTGGAATTAGGGAAACTTACCAGCATGAGGCTTCTAATAATTCTATCAGTGTAATACTCAGGTTCGTTCTCCTGCAGTGTCAACAACACTTCAATCATCGTTTTCCTCTTCCCACCAACGTCCGACTCCGATGCTCCGCTGCCCAATCTTGTTTTACATTGGTCCACCAGTTCCTGCATAAACTTTTCTCTCTTCTTCTGCAACGACATCAATCTCTTCTCCACCCCACCCACTCCCAGCCACCGCACCACTGGCACAAAATCCGCTGTACTTGTCGTACCAAGAAGGAAAGCCTCTCTTAAAATCTCCCTAAACCTGTTTGCCTCCTCAATTTCCTCCACGTTCTCACCATAATACCTTTTTCCAGCGATCATTCTCATCATCACATTCATCGTCATTTCGAAAAACGTAGTTTTCATATCAACCACATGCTTTTCCTCAGAATGACGATATACCCTTTGGATCATACTATTAACTTCATCAATACGAATATTCTGAAGCATTTGGAGTCTATGAGTAGATAGTACTTCAAGTGATGATATTTTACGAAGGTTTCGCCAGTGATCTCCATAAGAAGTCCATGCCAAGGATGTATAATTATTGCCCAGATATTTTCCAGCCATCATTTGGGGCCGATTGGCGAAATTAATATCGTTTTTATGGAGGCACTCTTCGGCGGCTGACGGCGAGGACACCAGGAGAACTCGGCGGGCACCGAATTGAAGCAGGAGAACTGGGCCATATCTTTCAGAGACTTTTGCTAAAGATCTGTAAACGGGTTTCTTGAGAAGATAGAGATGGCCAAGAATTGGTAGATTCAGAATGGGACTCGGTGGATGTCCTCTGAGTTTGTGGTAGAAGTGTTTGGTGAAAATGTAAAAAGCAAACAAGAGAGGAATGTATACAAAAAGATTGTCCATTTCCTCTTGATGAAAACAAATGAGGTTGCTTTTTTTGGGGGATTGAAAGCCAATTTGGATCATAAATCTTCGGGTGTTGGTTACTTATAGTTATATGTGGGCACAAGATTTGACCTTGTTCGCGTGAATAAAGAGACTCGAACGTTGATTGGTTCACCAAAAAGCTGGAGTCGATGTTTGGGTTTCATTTTTTCTCAAAACTCATTTATTTTAAAATTTATTTTCAATCACATATTCTTCTATAAATTCAAAATATTTTTTTATTTTAACTTCACATTCTTCAAAAAATTACTGTCTAAAATGTATTTGAATTTCCCCCCGCAAATAGGGTTCAAAGTGAGCCACTGACTTTAAAGGGAATGAGATTGACTTACCGGTTGTCCTAAAAGAAGGTGATTTTCAATTTCACTAGTCGACTAACGTAACTAGACCATCTCGTGGTCTAGCTAGTCCAAGCTTTTATTGGACGAGTCTAGGCTAGCAAAATAGCACGATATAATAAATAAGATTATAATTTTAGTTTGATGCATAGAATACTATATAGCATTTTACTAAACATGTCTCGAAGGATATATTCTTAACGAATTTGAATCTTTTAAATTAGGCAAGTTGTCTTTTCTTGAGGTAAAGCTAAAAATATTTAAATTATATATATAAAATATTACGTACTAGATAAAGGAGGCGTGAAGCTTCTTCTTTTTGAAGTCAAAGAAATGTTTGCTTTTTTGTCAATAAAGGAGGCGTGAAGCTTCTTCTTTTTGCCGTCAATTCACGTCATTGAACACTTGATGAAGGTTCTCACAAGCTTATCTCAACGTTGTGCAAGAATTTCTACGATTATACGATGTGAAGTCAATGGAACTTTCTACAAGGTCTCCTCCCCTGTTTGATGGCCATCTTCTTCAAAAAAATAATATTTCCAATAGTGATTTTTAAGAGAATGTACGATTAAAAGGTGGGGAGGATTTTAGGTTTACGTGCAATTTTTATATCTGAATGTGTGATTTGAAAATGAGTACAATTAGGGACTCACATGTTACAATTTGCATAGTTTGGGGACTTCTCTTGTAGCTTTTACCCTGATTAAAGTGACCCCATCAAACATCTGTGCCCAAAAATTTTATTACCCATTTTCCATTATATCGAGTGGAAATGGAAAATGGAAAATCGAAGCTCTCAACTCAATTAGTCATTCCTTGCATATATAATTATATTCTATTCCAATTAAAGAAAAAAAATGAGTGGATATACAGCGACTCATTCAAAATGAAATCAATTAAGTGCTTCTAAGTCAAGCACATAGTAACTTCATGGTAAGATGTAAGTTATCGGTTATAACGGACTTTAAATTTATATATATATTAATAATAGCCGAATTTGTATTTGAATAATGAAAATTTATTTTTGACTTGGAATCAAAAAGTTGTTGCTCCCATCTCAGTCTAGTTTTGGTCCAACATTCGGAATTCTTTGTCTGGATTAGGGGCGGACGCAGAACTTTAAAGTTAGGGAGACACAATCGAACTTGTAAAGAAATTAGGAAAAATTTTACAATCGAAAATTTACGTCCAAAAAAATCATACCCCATGTAATTTTGCATCCGAAAATTTACATGAAATATGACTTTTTCGAATGTAAAACTTTGAAATTTTTTTATGTTATATTTTATATAAATTTCCTAATAAAATGATGAAAATTACATTGAGAAATTTGTATCGCAAAAAATAATAAATATTAATGAAATAATTGAATTTTTTTAAAAAAAAATGCAGGTTAGACCTCGTCTTCTTTAAAACTCACATTTAACGTATTTTTAACTATTTTCGATATCTTTTTGGACTATTCAATATGTCCATAATGTAGTTCTGAAAATAAGTTTTAAGATGACATAAGCAATTTGTATATTCGATTATCGTACGATCGTCAGAGAATTTTTAAAATTAGCATGTTATCGAAATTCAAATTTATTGTGATTTTACCCTTATTTGGTGGAGATTAAAACAAATTTTTAGTAAATTTTGATAAAGGTTAAACATTTATGGATTCCATGAAATATCTAATTAAAATTAACTTTTAACTTTGATTTAAATTAAAATTTAGATTTCAATCGAACCCTCAGTCAATACGTTTTCTTGCAAGAATCTTATTACTGAGTTTCGAGAATATTGTATGCAAAAAGTCTCGATTTGAAATGTATTTTAGTACATTATTGGCGCATCGAATTAGATTCTATAAGAAATCTAATAAATGAATATATTGTACAAATTTCTCGCCATGCTGGTGTATAAATGCTTGCATGGTAGAATTGTAGCACTACGATTAAATGTGTTTGTTGTGGAAGATTGTATAAGATTTTGTCAAGTGTAAATTCTATAAATAAAGTGATAAACATTGATATACATGTAGCATGTCTCAAAAATATAATAAATACTACTAGATACATAGTATTATGTCGAATTAAGTTGGATAATATTAATATAATATAATTTTCTATTTAAAAAGTGCCGTTAACTATATATTTTTTCTTATTCGACTTAAACACATCTCCAACCTTCATAGTATGATACGATTCATAGTGCATATGACAAGATTCTAAATGAAAATACCATTTATATATATTATACATTTTTTGGGAGAGAATACATTTTTTTTTTTGTGATGTGATGAATCTGATGATGAAGATGTAGTTGAAAAAGAAGGAAAAATTATTGATTTGATGAAAATATTATTTTATTAAAAAATGTGTGATCGAAAATGAGTAGAAAAATAAGAATGAAAATGAGAATTTGGCTCAAACATAGGCTTAGCTCCTGTTTGGTACACATTAAAATTTTCATTCTTATTATTCTACTCATTTTCAACCACACATTATTCAATAAAATAATATTTTTCATCACATCAATTATTTTTCCTTCTTTTCAACCACATATTCTCCATCAATTTACTATTACAAAATACATCCTTCCAAGCCCTCCGGGGCATAGCTCAGTGGTGTAAAGGACATGCGTGATGTAGTCTCAATGAGCTGGCAGTCGCAGTTAGGGGTGGGCGTGGGTTGGGTTGGGTCGGTTTTTCCCCCAACCCATACCCAACCCAACATGGACGGTTTGTCATAAATTCAACCCAACTCAACCAATGTAAAGATTGAAACCCAACCCAACCCAACCAAATGTCGGTCTGGTTGGGTTGGGTTGGTCGGGTTGGAAGCTGGGACGGCCTATCAACAAACATTAAAGTCACCAAAGTACTAAATTAACAAAATAAAGGCGTAATGTGTGACGATACTCGGAGGCCAAGCTATGGGCTAGGCGAGGCATATGTGTAAAAAAGCGTAAAAAAACGTTTTCTTATTTTAATATTATTTTAATTTTTAATCAATTAAAAATAATACTTACTAAACATTTAAAAAAAATTATAGGAACTTTGTACATTTTTTCAAAGTTTCTATAAAAAATATAAGTTTCAAATTTAATTACAAAAAAGTAAGTAAATAGCACATGAACTTAAATCTCATTCTGAATATTTTTAGTATCTCTCGAAGGTTTTAAAATATCATTTTCCACCCCATTATATTCCTCATCATCACAACCCTTTACAATTCAAGATTGTGCATTTAATAATTTTTAACTTCAAAAAATTGTAAAAAAAAATAATAATAATAATAATAAAAAAGCTAATGTGCATCTTGCGTCTAGGTGTGTATTAGCGGTCAACAATTGTTGTTGACCCCTAAATAAAACGCCAATCTATTTGAATTAACGTTTTGGCCTCGCCTCACGGGAACGGAATACTAATTTAGAGTTATCTATACTCGTCAAAACAAGTTGTAAAAGTCTTGGCACAAACTATCACGCTATCAGAATGAAAGGTTATGTTCAGACTTGTACCTGTAGACAGAATTTATTAAAAATTATATAATTATATTTCCCATTGACTAAAGGGTCTTCTCTTAATTAAGTCCATGACGCAATCATGACTCTTTTGGATTTATGATATGAAGCTTTGATATATGTTGGCACGTCTTGTTCAGATGTTCTTGTGTAAAATGAGTTTATCCCTTTTTTTTTTCCACATTGACTAGTCTGAATCAGGGACGGATCGAGAACATTTGTGTTGTGAGGTCATTTAAAGGTAAAAAAATGAGAATTCAAAAAAAAATGTTAGTTTAAAAAAAAAAAATTGTGGGGTCACTTGACCCCCACATGACCCCATGTGGGTCCGTCCCTGATCTGAATGATAAAGACACTTACATATTTTTATAGACTATATATTTTGTCCATGTTTGATTTAATTAAAAATCAAATTATTAATAAATTTTGATAAAAGTTAAAGAAAAAGTTGGACGATCTAGATCTCAAACCATCAAACCCATTAAAAAATCAGACCAAAATTGTATACATTAATGCTGGTTCACGGGTTGACCTACCTAGACTAGAAAAACTAACAATCATGCTATAATACAATCCTGGATGACATCATCTGATAAAAAGACATAAATATCATTCATCTATTTTTTAATTAAATAAAGGTTCTCTATTCCTGATATAAGATAATTTTGATTTATTTCTCCTAATAAATAGAAAAGTCAATTATGCTCGTATTAATCTATATATCTTTTATCAAAACAATCGTTTAATGTTCAAATATTTTCTACTTTATTAATTTTTCTATTAATTCTAACTATATTTTCTATCCAATATATAAGGCACAAATATATTTTATTATTTCTAAGAAAATAATCAAGCACGGTATAAAATAGTTTAATTACTTCACTTTTTCTTTCGCAGTTAATTTCTAAACTTCAAATAAAAGTAACTAAAACTTCACGAATTGTAGGCGTGTAAATATTAATGCGAGTATATGATATAAATAAGAAAGATCTCACAGTATTGAAGCAGGAGGTAAAGACGGAATAATATCAACGAGATTTCACTCGAGCTTGCACCCATATGTTAGTATACTCAGATATAAGTTAT